>BPLR01013331.1:0-56555 GCA_021605095.1 Caerostris extrusa | reverse complement strand
AATATAAAAATTTCTTAAGAAACATTATTAAATTTACTTTAGGATCTTTAATTGATTTGTAATTTAATCTCAGTTTTTTTTATATCAGTTTTCTTCTGTTTTTGCTTTTCTACTATAATATTTCTGACGTTGTTTTGTAAATAAAATTTATTTGTTTTGTAACTACAACCACTGAATTGTAAATTAAACTTATGTAAATATTTTTTTTGGTTCATCTAGAATTGTAGTTGTTACCTTTGTGTCTTAAATGAATCTTTTGTATGTAATTTTCTGTATCTGTTTTTTTAAAATTAATCAATAAATGAATTAAAAAAATTTTTTATCTTACCCTGTTGACTATTACTTATTGAATTTAAAATTACATTTTGTTTCTCAACATTTGTATAATTGTCAAATCTTCCAGTCTGAAACTTTCAAGCATGGGGTAGGGCGGCAGAACAGGCTCTGTTGCGTGCGATGGTGTAGCGAGCTCCGGTTTGACTTTCCTTGGAAGAAGTACATTGGAATTTATGCTCGTGTAGCTGCTTTTCCTTAATTTATCCAAAATGCTATGAAAATAAAAGAAACGCCGAAAGCCCATCATTCGTTGATCCATGATACTCTATCCAATATGACAGATCTCATGTTGACTTTTAAACATGAGATCAAAAGTAATGAATTAGGAATGAAAGAAAGAATATGTTGTGCACTATTTCTGCCAACCAAAAGTAAAAATGATATAAGCGGAATAGAGAATCCAAAAGCGCTTTTTTTTTTTTTTTTTTTTTTTTTTTTTTGTTTATTGTCCCCTCAAATTTTTTTATTGGACCAAAAAATGCTGCGCGGTTTATGGTGCATTGTAGTGTGGACACGGAAGATGTGGCGAGGAAAAATCTGCGAAGTTTAGCGTTTCATGACTATGACTTTGGGCTAAATCTAGAAAGTGGGACGTCTTCCTTTCGATTTAAAAGGAAAAAGCCGATAAACAGTTGTAAGGCTTTTTAAGTGTACTTTTCGTTTGCACGTTGATCTTTTGTTTCTCGTATTGTCTTCTTCTTTTGGGGAAATAATAAAGTCCTTTGTAGATAACGATAAATGATGCTGTCTGCTGCTAATTTTGCTAGAGAGTCATCTAGTTATTTTGTCGTTGTATCAAGCTGAAAGACAAACAGAATCTCAATATTTTCTTGGTTGAGAAATTAAGCGTCGGAGTATGGTAAAAATAATTTTTGTATGCAATTCAAACGTCACGGGGAAGTGGAATGCAAGCAGAAGTCTTTTCGGTTGTGACTGTCTATTGCACTATGTGGGGTCTGAATGGCCGAGTGTCTGGCGCTCGGTCCCACAGGTTTCGTGTTCGATTCCCTCCGTCCCATGGATGTTTGCAGTGGTTCGGAATCCGTCCCGCTCTCATATGAGAGTAGAGAATCACAGAGTCCAATCAGACTTCTCACCCACATCCTTCCCCAAACTGTAAAGGGGCAATTCAGCTCCAGGTACAGTTATATGGGAGTGGTGTGGTGTAGTAGTAATAGTAGTCCACTGTGTGTTCAACCAAGGAAGCGTTGACCGATGAGACATTCTGCAATATTTCTTATTTTTGTTTAAAGTGTGGGATAAGAAAGACTTCAAATCAGAGTATGAATTGAATTCATGTGTGACATTCTGTTGCTCCGGCAAACAAATGAGAACTTTAGGCCATTTAATTATCTGTCTGCAAGTTTTGTGAGCATTCTTCTACCTCATTTGTGCAACAGCAACATGGTGGGCCAACGACGTGTGACTACTGGCAGATTTTGAGATTTTTTTTTTTTTTTACGGGATAGGATTGTCAGACATACGCTCTACAGTCATATTAGACCTAGACCTACGATTTAAAGTGGATTCAGAACCACTACAATCATCCGCCAACTCGAACCCGAAAACAAGTGCAGCCAGTCACTCTGCCATCAGACGCCTTTACGAGTATTATTCAGTTGAAAAGATAACTGGATCGGTACATGATCGTTGCCCAAAGATTCGAGGGAACGAAGAAAGCAAAATTCAGGTGTGTATATTAGCACTGACAATGGAGAGATCAGTTAAGAAACGAAGAAGTTGGAGTCATGTGCGTTGGCGAGCTTGCATTCGGAATTTTAGAACTATAATTTGAGGAACATCGACCGAGAATGGGAAGGATGCGAATTAAAATCCTCGTGAAAGATGAAAGTAGAAGGAAGTTGAGGGTGCATTGCATCCAGCCAGGTAATGGTGAAATGGCCCTTAGGAGAATAAAGGTTGACTACAGTGAAGGTTTTTGCAGTAGCTCACCTGTAATGGCCTGTATATTTTGTTTTCTGATGGAGAGCTTCAGAAGACTGAGAGTGTGGCAGGGAATAACTGAATCCAAATCTAATAAAAGTCTCCTCATTGCCTGTTATCGGGTCGATCTATTCTATAGAACAATTTTCCTTGAATTTAGGATTGATCTTATAAATTAATAGAAGTCAATCTTTGTTTATTGAGGGTAATTGGCATATAAGATAAAAAAAATTCTTAGTCGGATAGCTGAGACTTTTTAACGTTTGAATTTCTTTTTTTGTTCCATGTTTGTTTTCCAATATTTTTAGAAGCGACAACTTTCCAGCCTGATGTTTTGAAACATTTGTGTGAAGGATGGATGCTCCACGATGTGCGATGGAGTAGCAAATCGCGGGTGGTGAGACGAGCGAATGTCGTGGAGATTGGCTTATCAGATCGAATGTCTTTGTGACAGAGTCGTTTCTTAGGGGTTGAATTTCCCGCCGATAGGTGACGCGGTTTTGTTTTTGCTACTGTTCTCTCTGAATCTGGTGAAAGTGTCTGTGCACTGCAGGGAGCCCAATTCTAATGGGTGCCCCACTCTTCCTTTTTGGGGTTATTTCTTTTCGTTTTTTATTTCAAGTACTAGTTGTGTTTTCTGTATTCTAATCATCGTTTAGCTGTTAAAATGTTGTGATCTATTTGGTCTGTAGTTTTATTTCTTTCTTTCCTATTCAAATTTACTCTTCTTATTTAAATTCTTTTGGTTTCTGTAAAATGCGTGCAAAGTTTCTTGTATTTGAAAATTAATTCTTAAACAGTCACAGGCAATGATTCCAAGAATTTCGAGTTGTAGAGTAGTTCCTTTATAATGGTTTAATTTTGAATTCTGCCAAACTGTTTTGACTGTCATATTTTTAAAAACGGCATTGGATAAATTGAGATAAAGCAGCGTCAGCGAGCACACATCTCAAACTACCCGGTCGAGTCAATCCTGATTTCATGTATTTCTATGCGCCCATGTACTGCCTTGCATTGCAACTTTGATATTTATGGTTGCTGATGCAGTTTTAGCTCTACTTATCCAAATGTTGTCGAAGTACAAGAGATGAAAGAATTGAACAAAGGTGAAAATTTTAATCTAAAACTCGAAATCATTGATTTTATTGCTTATAGAAGCATATGTCTTCTAATGTTTTTGCGAATTAAAGTTTTGTGGATGCAGCCCTTGAATTTAATCTTGGAATTGAACTCTTTAAATGGATCAACGACGCGTGGAAGCAAAAACTGAACTGTTAGATATAATCTGAACAAGAGCAAACCGACTGACGACGCACTCTCTCGAATAAACATGTTTGACTGCAAGAGAGGATATAAGTGCATGAACATGGTGAATATCGAGACGGTTTTACAAAGTGATAAAATGTCTGCAGATCTTGCTGTTATTCGAAGCTTGCATTTCCTCAAAATATTACGTTATACACCAAAAGATCTAGCATTGAATGCTATCGTGCAACCGCCAGATTTTGAAGAAGTTTTGATGTATTTCAGATTGCCCTCGACACATACTAGGTAAGCTTTCGAAATATTATCAATTTAAGTAGTATTTCAAACATTAAAAGAGTCAATACTCTGCCAATTGCAAAAAATTACTATCCATTAATCTCCTCGGATTCACAGGTTTTATATATTGAATGGTTGTCATTTGAATGACAACCATTCAATATATAAACCTGTCCTTTAATGTCCTTGATTAATTATAACAATGAACGATGAGCTGTCAGAACAACAGAAAAAGGTTTTATCTCCAGTCAGTACTTAAGTTTGAAACAGAACCAGTAATTGCGCAAATAATACAAACAATAAGTGTAATTAAGGCTTTGAAAACACATTTTGATTTCTTATTGTGAATCACATTAATGAAGTATATAATGATTTCAAAATTAAATGCGAATCTGCATCTAATTTAAGGCAGATGCTTTATAAAACCGAAAATAATTTATGAACGTTAAAACAGTTGGAATCAGAAACAAACCCTCTATGCAAAATCTCTAATAGTAATTCGCATAAAATCACCAACGTATTGATTTTGAGTTGGGAAAATTTTAAGGGTTTTTCAGCAAATGTTGTTAAGCCGTAGAAAGCGTAAACAGAGTTCCTACAAGAAAGGAATTTAAAAGGTTCGAATTAAAACTCCGAAATTCTTAAAATTCTAATTGAAAGAAATGACAAAAATAATGTATGTTAGAATGCATCCATTCACAACCGATTTTCAGGTGTCAACAATTTACCGATTCTAATGCAGTTGGGAGTTTAAAATATGTCAAAAAAATTCAATTATTTGATTGTTTCGAATACCATTCAGAGTCGAAGTGCAATGAAGTCCGTTGAAAAGTAAAACATGTTTAAAGCGTTTCTCTAAATATGCACATAAAAAGACAAGGTGGAAAGTAATCAAGGAGAGTATTGCATTTGAAACGATTCCACTTTGTTGTGAAACTAATGAAATGTAACTTAATTGACTCGATTATTTTTTCATACTTCAAATAACAAATGTACGAAATCAAATTTTGGAAATTAACAAACGTTCTAATTTTTGACATAAGAGGAGGTATAACTGGCATCATATTGAAATATTTTGCTGTCTAAAATTTATTTTGTGTTTCTAATTTATAACGAACTTAACAAATGTTTTAAATGCATGTGGAGGAAATAACTTGTATTCCTGTATAGGCAATCTGATCAAAAATACGATTCCTTTATGATAATTAATTTTTTATTTTCTACTTTATTTCTGAGTTTATTATTTTTATTGTTTTGAATTTCTTAATATATATCAAAGATTTATTGTTTTTAAACCTTTTGTCTATAGAGTTAAAAGTTAAATCTATATAGAATGTATTACATTATTAACATGTTATTGCACTTAAAACTCTAATATCCATCCATAAATCCAAACTAATTTCTGTTTATTTGCAGAGATTGTGAGAAGACGTGCGTGCAAGATGCATCATCGCCACTTTCGTCAATACGCTCAAACAAATTGACTAATGTGAAAACCCGTGATTTAATTCATATTGCAGAGTGTTTACGTGATTCAGTGTGGCGAAGCAGTTTTAACAATAACACCTAAAGGTTCATCTGAGGATCCACATGGGAGTGCGCCGTTTTCAGTGTTACTTATGCGAGAAAAAGTTTTTCACGAAAAGTGAATCTTGATTGATCACAACGATCCTATAATTGTACTAGTTGTCCCAAAACTTTTTCATAGAATTCTCACTTAAACCAACATGCGCCCTTTTCTTTTTATTTCTCTGTTTATTATGTTTACGCCATCTCGAGTTTTATGTTCTATTTCTATGAATTATTGTGTATACCAGATTATATCAGAAAGCTGAAAATTCAAATTAATGAACAACTTTCTTGTTACACGTTTATTAAAACAGTCGATTCTCTCTTTCAGAAACAAACGTTGGAGTGAAGTATCGAAAATATGTGTATCTACCTTGCGAACCCGTTTACCTATTACTATTGATAGTGGATTTCTGAAGGAATACTTGTTGAAAAAATGGCTGGGAGGTTGAAAATTATAGATTAAATTAGAGGATAACAGGTATTTCAAGTGCAGCTCGAAATCAGCTACTTCCCTACCAGATTCAAAATATCCACACATAAAGAAAAAGTTGACCCGTCAGCAGATCACCTGGTCTGTTTAACAGATTATATCAATATCATTAGTTTTGTGAAATAATAAATAATAATAATTTAATAAATAAATAATAATAATTAATGATTCATTGGATATTGCTATCTTATTATTTACTTATGAATATATACTTTATGCAAATAAGTTATTCCATTAATTAAATGTTATTATTATAGTATTTAAATTTTGTAAGTGTACAATTTGTTATGATGTGGCTCTTTCGTCAATACCGCTCAAACAAATTGACTAATGTGAAACCCGTGATTTAATTCATATTTAAGTGTGTGATTCAATGTGGCGAAGCAGTTTTTAAGGAATACCACCTAAAGGTTCATCTGAGGATCCACATAGAGTGCGCCCTTTTCAATGTTACTTATGCGAGAAAAAACATTCTTGTTACACGTTTATTAAAACAGTCGATTCTCTCTTTCAGAAAACAAACGTTGGAGTGAAGTATCGAAAATATGTGTATCTACCTTGCGAACCCGTTTACCTGTGTTGCTATTGGTAATGGGTTTCTGAAGGAATACTTGTTATAAAATGGCTGGGTGGTTGAAAATTATAGATTAAATTAGAGGATAACAGGTATTTCAAGTGCAGCTCGAAATCAGCTACTTCCCTACCAGATTCAAAATATCCACACATAAAAGAAAGTTGACCCGTCAGCAGATCACCTGGACTGTTTAACAGATTATATCAATATCATTAGTTTTGTGAAATAATAAATAATAATAATTTAATAAATAAATAATAATAATAATTAATGATTCATTGGATATTGCTATCTTATTATTCACTTATGAATATATACTTTATGCAGAATAAGTTATTCCATTAATTAAATGTTATTATTATAGTAATTAAATTTTGTATGTGTACAATTTGCTATGATGTGGCTATTTGAAATTTAAAATGTGATTCTTACAGTTTTCATGTTTATTTCTCATATATATTACGCATATTGAATTTTTTATGAGTTTGAATTTTTGAGTTAATTTCTAATATCCATTAATATATGCAAGCTAATTCTTATTTTTTTTTTAGATGCTGTTAGCAGATATGAAGGCAGTGTAAATATACATCAATGTTTCTTATTGTGAATATCGATATTCAAGTCTTGGGGACGTGAAAAGCATGTTTAATCTGATGACTCACCCTGGGAGCCACCTTTTTAAATTTCTCCGTGTGGAAAAAGATTTTCTAGTAAAGAGGGATTAAAAGAGCACATGAGCACTCATACTTGAGAACTGCTTTGCAAAGTCTCCTATTTGTTCCAAATCATATTCATGGAATTCTCACTAAAGTAGCATGCAGAATTTCATGGAGGAAAAGGTCATCGAGGTTTTTTTTTTTTCCTTGCCATATTTTATAGGCAGCAAAATTGTCTTTTCGATTTGAACTCTTGGGGGGCATTCGAAAACAAATCATCAACGTATGATCTTGGTAAAAGAGGATTGTCCTTCGTTCGTTTAATCAATCGTTTTTAAATTTTTTTTTTAGTAAAAGCTTTTGTTTCTAGTAATTTTTTTGTGTACCTAGTTTTCTTAATTTTTTTGCAATTATTAGTGTAATTGAATAAATTCTATCGTAATGCAACTAATTACAAATAGGTGTCCAAATCTTTATTAGCATAATTAAAATGTCTCATAATCCATGGAATCCAAAATACTTGATATTCTTGCTAGATTAAAAATATCCACTTAGAAAATTGACCCTCCAACATCTCGCATATTTGCTGTGATCAGTTTTAACAGCTTATATTGAAAATCTCGGAAATTTTAACCAAATATTTGCATTAAATATTGCACGCTCATCGATGCCTTTCAATATGAGTTATCGTTATTATTGCGGTGTTCAAATAATTATTTCGTAGTTTCTTTTACTTAATATTTCCTTATAAGTACATACTTAATGCAGATAACGTTATTCCCTTATTAAATTAAATATTATTCTAGTAATAAATTTTGTATATTTACAATGCACTATGGTGTGGCTTTTTCTAATTTAATATAATGTTATGTTTACAGTTTTCGACTTTTTCTTCATTTATGAATTTATACGCCTGCGTTCATTTTTTTTTTTTTACTGCTATATTGATTTCCTCGTTACTCGCATAATCTATTGTGTATAGAGATTTACAAAAATTGAGCAATACGCATTATGAATATAACGGTTTATTGAATGCAATATTTTGATATGTACAATAAATTCCCATATATATATTATATATAAAAATAAATTTTATTTGAATTTTTTTTTATTTGTGCATGTTTCTGATACCCAGCAATAAAAGAAGCTAATTTTTTTTTTTTTACAGAAATTGTTAGCAGATATGAAGGCAATGTGAAGATACACCAATGTCAATATTGCGAATACCACTCATACCATCTTGGTCTTGTGAAACGCCGTGTCTTAACACACACTGAGAGCGACCTTTCAAGTGTTCAGTGTGGCAATGCATTTAGTACACATGGTAATCTAAAGCGTAATCTGAAGACTCACAGTGGAGAGCGATATTTTAACTATACGTTTCAGTGTGGTAAAGCGGTTACTCAGAGCGATAACCTGTACCGTCATCTGAAGACACATACCGGAGAGCGTCCTTTTCGATGCTCTTTGTGTGGACAAAGATTTTCTCGTAAAGATTATTTAAATGGGCACATGAGGACTCATACTTGAGAAGCACTCTGCAAGCTTCCTATTTGTCCCAAAGCATATTCATGGAATTAACATAGCATACAAAATTTCATGGAGGAAAGAGTCACCGAGGTCTCATTCCTTTGCCATATTTTATGGGCTTATCTCGATATGAACTTTTGAAAGGCCATTGTAAAATCGATAAACGATATGCAATCTTTGCAGAAAAGATTCTGAACGATGAGTCAATTGAATTTAGTACTGGCTTAATAAAACTTTTGTTTTTAATAAATTTGTTTGAGCACTTTTTAATTTTTTTTTTTTTTTTTTTTAATTTTTATGTAATTGAATATGAATAAAAAATTCCACTGTAACGTACCTAATTACAAATAGGTTGCCAAAGTTGGGTAATCACAAATGGCAACACAATATGTATAAAGAATAATTTCGAATCCCGAACTCTAGAACTAGTAGAGTCTGCGACAATGAATTGTGTGCATTAATTTTTGTTTTATTTTTTATTTTATTTTATTTATTAATTTTTTTGCGTTAGTTAGCGCCCTCTTTCCAGAAATTTGATTTTTTTTTCTTGTAGTTACAAGAGTGTGGTAGTTATGTTGAATTGCTGTGTGAAATTACTCAGCAAATATTTAGCATAATTAAAAATACTATGAAAGATATTGAAATTTTTTCTCGAACTCTTACATTAAACATTATTTCTTAATTTATATATTTCAATGTTTGCGAAATAAATCTCCAGTAAAAAATTTGATCTTTGCCTTTTAAGGATCAATTGGTATTTATCACACTATTAACACCACCAGAACCAATATGTTTCATACCAGACAAACATTTTTTTAATTTTCCTTTCAAGGTTCTTTGTTTCTGTGGTTGAGCATGTTTTAAATATAATATCTGACTTACTGATTTAAATTCCGAAATGAAAAATAAATAAATCCCAGTTTTTGTCTTGTAGATGTTGGTAGCAGTTTTGAAGATAATTGAGAGACATGCCTATCATATATGGGGCCTGATAGTCGAGTGACTATCGCTCTGGCATTCTGAGCCACTAGTTTAGGGTTCGAGTCCTGGCGGTGTCACGGATGTTGGGGAGTGATTCGAAATCCGCTTTAAGCTGTAGGTCCCGATCTAATTAACCTAAATGGAGTGTGAACAAAATGGCCGTAGAGCGACTAATTAGACCAAACCTACAACTAGGGAAGGAAACGCTGATCGGAAGGTTTATTGATCGTGGCGATTGGTTTATCAGTTAGAATGCCTCTCGGTGTAGAAGTTAATGGAGTGTCTTGTTCCCGTAGGTGCCTTAAACGCCTGTCTTGCAAGTTTGAAAGTATGGAAGGTAAAGAGGCATGGCAATATATAGGGGTTAATAGAGTGACTTACATGTATAAATAGATTTTTAGCATTTAAATTTCTGAATTTTTCCCTTCCATGCTTTCAAACTTGCAAAACAGGCGTTTAAGTCAGCTATGAGTCGCCTGAAAGCATGGAAGGTAAAAGATGCATGACTATTTATAGAGCAGGATACCGCCTACAAGGGGCGGAGTTAGAACTATTGACGAAGAATGAAGGGAGGGAGGAGCTTGGACGCGTGCCACTGTCCCCACCGCTCTAGGCAGTGCGTCAGTGTTTTGATGCACACCTGTGGAGAGTGAGGATTGAGCCACTAATGGCCGTGGTGGTTGAGAACCAGTCTATCACTGGGGTAGACCAGTATAAGAGATTCTCGGATTGTACAAACAAACCGAGGATTTCTACTTATTCGTGAGGAGCTTGTGCAAGCTCTTGCTGTTGGCCTTATTTTGAAAAAAAAAAAAAAAAAAAAAACGAGTATAAAAATATAAAAATAAAAATAGTAAAATAATACAAAATTTTTTACTTATATACTAACTTAGACCTAAATGGAGCTTAAATAAAAACTATTTACAATACACAAAGAAAAAAAAATATAAAATGCCAGATGGCTATACATAAACTTCAAATATTTTAATTATATTACATATTTACAATAAAGTTCTATTTTCTATAGTTTTTATTTTTTTAGTCCTTGTAATATGTACTTATGTCCATGGTTCTGGGAGAGTGGAGCTTAAAATCTTGGGTTCTTTGGCGAAAATAAACTACTCATCTGAGATTTAGAAATGTTAAAAATACTTTCATTATTTTGTGCTTGATTGCTGCAGCTTTGTAGTGGATGGAATATATGATATATTCCTCCTAAAGGTTGAAATAGAAAAGAAAATTCCTTTGCAATTAATAGGATCTTGTCTGAGGAACCTCTTTAGAAGGGATATCTCCCTGGGGGATTGTGGATGAGTTTTGCATGATAAGGTGTCGTTGACATTTGAGTGTATCATCAAAAGTGATGCGCTCGTCTACAGGATATCAATTGAAGGGTCTTTTAGGTGGTGAACCAGTAGCAGTGGAAGGCTTGCGTGAAGTCTTGGGAAACATGGAACTTCCTCTCCGTGAGGAAAGGTCACCATGCTTGCCACAGTTGATGCAGGTGGGGGATTCAATTAGACCAGTAATAAGCCATTTTCTGATGAAGTGGGCCCTGCGCTAGGTTGAAACATCTAGATTTCGAGGTGCAATTATTGCTCCCATGTTGAAACTTGTAACAATTGAAGCACTGAGTAGTTTGAGCGTCAGTGCGACAGGGTCAGCTTTTTATGGTTGAATTTCCCGACGATAGGAGGCGCATTTTGTTTTCGTACTCTTCTCTGTGAATCTGGTGAAGAAGCGTCTGTGCACCAACGCAGACAACCTGATTAACGTTTCAAAGCACCAAGTCAAATCAAGTCAAGTCAAGACAGCCTGATTCTGGATACACATTAGTTATTTAATGCTTTGTGAGTTAAAGTGAAGTAAAGTGTGACCGCAGTCCTTGAATTTGATCAACGAATTGAGCGTTTTAAATGAATCAACGACGTGTAAAAGTAAAATGTGAACTGTTGGCGAAAATATAAACAAGAGCAATATGGCTGCCGGCACACTCTATCAAATAAATGTGTTTAATTGCAAGAAAAGATAAAATTGCAAACTTGGTGAATATCGAGACAGTTTTACAAGGAGATGGCGTGTCTGTAGATGTTGATGTTGATGTTCTCGAAAAACTGCTTTAGCAATCAAAAGATCTAACAACGAATGTTCCTATGCACCTGCCAGGCTTTGCAGAAATCTTGATAAATTGCAGATTGCCCTCGAAACATACTAGGTAAGCTTTCAAAAACTTCTCAGTCCAAATAGTATTTCAAATATTAAAAACAGTGAATACTCTGGTAATTTTCAGAACAACAGAAAAAATTTTGAAAAAATGTCTTTGCCACAATCATTACGCAAATACACACAAAAATGTATTCAAGGCTTTGAAAAACAGTTTTGATTTCTTATTATGAATCCTATTAATGAAATATTTAAATGTTACGAAATTAAATGCGAATCTGCATTTAATTTAAGGCCGATGCTTCTTAAAACCGAAAATAATTTGCGATTATCAAATCAGTTGGATTTAGATACACAATCTTCTATGTGAAATCTCTACTATTAATTCATAAAAATTCACCTATAAATTGATATTGATTTGGAAAAAGTTTTACGAAGTTTTTAAACAGTTGATGTTATGCCTGTAGAAAACGTAAACTTAGTTCCGACATTAAATGAATTTTAAAGGCAACTAACTCCGAAATTCAAAACATTAATAGGAAAAAAATAATTACATGCAGTCACAACCCATTTTCAGATGTAAGCAATTTACCGATTCTGACGTAGATGGGAGTTTAAAATATGTCAAAGAGACATAATTATTTGAATGTCTCGAATACCATATAGAGTCGAAGTGAAAGAAAATTCGTTTAAAATGCAAAACGTGTAACAGAAATCGAAGTGCGATGTCACTTGAGAGAACTCTTCTTTCGCCTTCAAATGCATAAGCAAAACGAAAATGAATGTGAGGAATCGGTGTCTTCAAAAGGCCAGGAAGATCAGAACTAGAATCGGCACAATCTCAAATATCAGAAACGCCTGAAAGAAACCAAAAAAAAAAAAAAGCGCTTTCTATTTGTATTCCTTCGATAAAACAATAACACTCTTCTTTCTACGATGGTGTATCAGCGGCCAAGTGGCCAGCACTCTGACCATTGGTATCCCAGGCTTCAGGGTCGAATGCCGGCGGTGGTATGGATGTTTGTGAGGGGTTCGGAATCCACTTTAAACTGTAGATACCGGTCTGTTGAGCCCTCCTACGCACAAGATGACAGTGCAGAGACAAACCAAAAGGGTGGGGTATTAAATTTTGTGTTTAAGTTCATTATTGAATTCTATTATATGCATATTTGATACTGATATTACTGTAAAACTTTCATTCATATTTATACACTGTACGTTTAAAATAATTTGTTATAGGATTCAGAATCCTATAACAAATTAATATTCAGAATTGGTTTCTCTTTCCGTCGATAGGCGGCGCAGTTTTGTTTTGTACTTCTGTCTTTTAATCTGACTTGATTTGTCGCTTTACGGTCATTTTGTGCACACTTTAAGCTAAGTCGTTCCAGGCCTACAGTTTCACATGGATTCTGAACCACTAAACAAACATCCATGCCACCGTCTGGATTCGAACCTGAAGCCTGTGGTACCAAAGACTAGGGCACTATCCAATTCGGCAGAACAAAAACGGAGGAAAGTTCATTTTATGTTTGTCGATACGTATGCCATTTTGTGTGTGTGTGTGGGTGGGTGTATTACATTGTTTCAAATTATTCCGTAAAATAAATCACGCTTCCCTGTAGAAATTGCGCTGCGACGCCCATTCGTGAATGTATATTCTTATTGTGTAGTTAGGTTATATCGGGATGTTTTGGGTAAGTAAACGCATTGTATTTTAAATTAGTTTAACAGTAGCTTTCAGTTTTTAAGCCCGATAAAGTCTAACCAAATCTCGAAGAAAGTAGATAAATATTTTCCTATTTATTTACTTCCGAATTTGATCCCGAAGTGTCAGGACATGAGGCATATCGGAAAGGATATCCGGCATTTCAGAAATGGTGAGACAAAAATTGGCGGTTTTTGTTTTGACATATACTTACACATAAAATCGAGAAAGTTCTTTGAATATCTAACACGTTTCGACGTAACCTGTCCTAGTTGTGAAGTGCCCGCGCAAGTGACAGTCCAACACCTTCTAAGAGAAAGCGTTAATGTTATCGTCCAGGCTTAATAACTCCAGTTATAATCAGCTTCCTAAACAACTTGTAACCTAATGTAATGAAAAATCATGAACTGATTGCTTTTTACTGTGCATTTGTAACTTTCTGTTTTCTATATCTTTTGACGTTATTAATTTCAGTTATACTTTAAATTCGAAATCAGAAATATTTTTCAATTATCTTACCCTTACCCAACTGCAGATGGATAACTGTCATTCTGATCGCAGTTCATATTAAAAATTGCGTCGACATAATCTCTCATGAAGTTGATGCTCAAATAAATTTCTATTTTTAGTTTTGAGAATTGAAATCCAATTTTAATCACGAATTATTTCGCTTTTTTTTTTTTGATAGAAACATTTATTTTCTAATTTTCTAATTACTAATAAGAATTCTTAATTATTTTTTGTTACGATGTGTGTTTCATCCTACTTTTTCAACTATATTTCCCAAATGAGCTGGGAAAATTGATTTGAATAATCATCAGTGGGGCAACAGCCCCATGGTGGGCCAAGCCAATCTGTGTACAGGCATATTTCTGAATAGGAGTTATTTTTACGGGGTAGGGTTGTCAGCCTGAAGCCAAACAATCTACAGTCATATTAGACCGGAACCGATGGCTTAAAGTGGATTCCGAACCGCTACAAACATCCAGGAAACTACCGTGACTCGAACCTGAAACCTGTGGCACCGAGCGCCAGAGCTCTAGTCATTCGGCCATCAGGTCCCTAATGTATTTAAATGATAAATGTAAAACGTTTAATTATTTCGCATAGAATAATCTTATTTTTGAACTGTAATTTAGTTGACTCGAATATTTTTTGTGTGGACAAACTTCAAATAATAAAACATGTACGAAACCACATTTTTGAAATTGTTATCCAATGTTGCCATTTTTGTTTTTTGTCATAGCGGAGGTATATCCGGCATTATATAGTAATGTTTTTGCTGTCTGTAATGTATTTTAACTTATAATGAACCTAAAAAAGTTTTAAATGCTTGTGGTTGAAATAACTTGTATCTCAATATTGAAAATCTGATAACTAACACGTAATATTGATAACAACCATTTTTTTAACTTTATTTCTCTATTTATTATTTTTGTAAATAATAAGAAATCTTCATGACTTATTGGTTAAAAACCTTTTGCATCTAAAGTTAAATAAAAATTATATTGAATTTATTAGATTATTACTCTTACATTAAATATTATTTCTGAATTTATATATTTAAATAGTTGTAAAAATAAATCTTCAATAAAAATTTTGATCTTTTTCTTTAAAAGATCAACCTTTTTATTGAAGATTATAAATAGACGGTTTGCAAGCACCAAATCTTTATTTTTGGACGTGAGCTTCGTCGGTTGATGTTGATGGTCGACCAGAGGGATCTTCATCTTCAACGCGTTCTCTACCTTCTTTGAACCACTTCTAAACATTTCTTTCCGATATAGGAATGCTCATCGAATGTCTTCTGCAACATTCTATATACGTTTCCGAAAAAAATTGAATGCAAGTTCTTTGCTCAATTCATTCCGACATTTCAAAAATCGTCGGAATCCGTTTT
Source organism: Caerostris extrusa (assembly GCA_021605095.1). Classification (NCBI taxonomy): domain Eukaryota; kingdom Metazoa; phylum Arthropoda; class Arachnida; order Araneae; family Araneidae; genus Caerostris; species Caerostris extrusa. Next base: position 41,159 of record BPLR01013331.1, on the reverse strand, counting down.
TAGCATCTCACAGCCAAGCGTAACTCAAACACTAATGAATATTTTAAAGTAAAATTTCACACTTATGTCAAGGACATGCCAGCAATCTAAAAGAAAAAAAATTGAAATTCCATAAGCCCGGGGAATTTTAAATTGAAAATGGGTCTTACTTTTAGGATACAGTAGTAATGTCTATCAATAAATCGCCCCTAATTTTTATTTTCTTTTTCAGAGACTGTTAGCAGATTTGCATGCTATTTAAATATGCACCAATATTCCTTCTACGAACACCACTCTTCCAAACCAATTAAAGTTAAAACGTCATGTTTTAACTCACACTGAGATCGACCTTTTTAACACCCCTTTTCAGTTATACTTTGTTTTTTGGGTTGAATTGTTATGTTCTTTATGCATATAGATAGATAAATATAAAAAAATCATAATACTTAATCTTAGTTATAGTAGTCTTCACAAATGAGCTTAATTCTATAGTAAATTTGCACGAGGATTTACGATATTTTTGCAAGGTGCAATTTTGAAATACATAATTGTAAAAATAACGAAAAGATGTTAAAAAACTTATTTAAGAACCACACTTATTAATATTAAACTATTCATAATTTATAGGAAAAATCCAAATAAAATGAAAGAATGTAAGAATTCAAATTTTTAAAAACGTATTTCAATCACTGATTGTGTTAAAAAGGGAGAAAAGACTGAATTGGACGAATCGATTATTTAAGGGTAGCAATACGTAATGTGAAAAATTAAGTTCTAAAGAGTGCCTTTTATTTCCAAGATTAAAACCTTTCTAAAAAATTGAGATTTAATTATTTGGAGATAGAAGCAAAAGAGGGTATCGAAAATAAATTTGAAATATGTTGTTCTAATGCGGCTGTCAATAGAGAGACAGCCAATCTTTATGCCATAAGCAATGACTGTCGCTGTTACTCCTTTAGAACTACCCAGGGGGCACGTGTAGCGTGAAGATATGCTACCAACACGAGTAACACTATCCCATTTTTATAATAAAGGAATATATTATTTTAAAAACAGAATGAGGAAACTATACAAATTGCAACAAGTTTAGCAACAAGTATATAAAACACAGCAACAGATTTAGAAACATAGGGCATCTGAGGTGTTGTCTAAACCTAGACAATTAAATACCATAGCAACAGGTTTAGAGATATAGAAATATCTGAAGGGTAGTGTAAATCAAGCCGACTTCGAATCCCGTAGCAACAGGTTTAGAAAATGTAAACATCTGAGGGGTAGTGTAAACCTAGACAACTTCGAATAACATAGCAACAGGTTTAGAAACATAAAAAAATGTGAGGGGTAGTGTAAACCTAGTCGATTTCACATCACATGGCAATTATGGATCAGAAATGATTTCTAAGCGTGATAAATGACATTGCACGAGTATGAAAATTCTTAGCTTTCTCCCAGGGGCTCTTTATTTCAAATATTGACACAGTGATAATAAGATGAGGAATTAAAAATCAAATTCCTCGCATACTGGGATACAGACAGTAATGAGCGGGCCGCACATCTTTTTGTACCCTTCCCATGATTTCTTTCATTTCAGCAGTAAATTTCGTAATCACTAAGAAGTAGCATTTGTCCTACAGTGGGTCGAACGTAGTGATCAGTGTTTTGTCTACTAGATTGTCAGAACTGAAATGCCTTGAACACTTCTTCTGATGACATTCCAATCACTGTTATGTGACACCCCTGTTGAGAATTTGATTTAAATACTCAAATAACATAATATATCTAGTACCAAACTTTTTTTACATAAATGAATATAACATAAATGAATATAACATAATTGCTTTAAGACTCAATAAATAGTTGATTGTATTTAAGACTTGTATTTAAGACTTGCTTTGTATTTATTGACTTGCTTCAAGTCAATAAATACGAGAACTAAAATCCATTAATTATTGTTAGTTATATACATCAAGAATGTTTTATAGAATTACACAACAAGTTTTAAAAATATTTCGGCTATTTGTTTAATAAAAATATATTTTTAGGTGCTGAACAAATTATGCTAACTATCATGATTTCTTTGTACATTTTTTCATTGTTCATAAATTTATGTGTATCCTTGTTTAAGGAATTTGACGTATGTAAAAATAAATAAAAAAAAAAAATCTAATGATTCATTTAGTGATAAATTTCTAAACAGTATGAAATTTCAAAATAGAATAAGAAGCAAAATAGTCAAATTATTTATTATTGAAAGATATAATTTTTAAAAAAAAAAAAAAATTGTATTGTAAAAATAAAAGTATTTTTGAACATTTGAGATACTAGCAACATTGAAAACTAAGAAAAAAAAAACCAGAAAAACCATCATTTTATTATCTTATTGATGATATCTATTTTCGATTATAATTACTCATTAACAAAATTCTCTTTTTTTTTGCTCTAAAAATTTAGGGAGGGCGTTATTAATTCATCTATAATGAATTTTTAAAATTTTAGTTTTGTATGATTGTGTTAGTATGGATTATGCAATAGATGAATTTGTGCTTACTAAACTAACTGTACCAATGTAACAGTGTAATTATAAAAATTCAATAAGAACTCTAACATTTTTGTATTATTTTGTTACTTAATATATATAAGTAGTGTTTTTTAAAGCATTCTTAAAATTTATTAATTTTAATCTTTTAGTTCTGCGCTCATCATGAAACTTCAGACAAGAAGATGTATCCAACTTTTGCCCGAACTCGTCCACCGGACACACAAATCTCGAAATCTGTGGCCTCTTTGCTCTTAAGTTTTGGATGGATGAAAGTGGCTTTCTTTATTCTACAACACAGGACAGGAACTTCAAGGAAGTTTCAAGAACCATCATCCAGACGCTGGACGGGATCGGCATCGAAGTTCGATACCTCGGCACTTGGCCAGAAACTTACCATTATGGTTATGGCGAAAATCCTTTTGATGAGTTGGTTGAAAACTCATATATGAATGCAAGAAGTAAGATAACGTTATATTTTATTATTCATTAGAAATTGTAGTATTTCATCTAACTTATTATAATAAAAGATCATATTAACTCATATTCCCTCACATGAAGAAATTTCCACCTCCACAAATCTGTTTTTGAAATTCTTAGGAGATTAACAAAAACGTCCTAAGACATTATCTCTACGTTTTTGAATGTTTGGACAAAGGAAAAAGTAATGAAATCAACAGAAAAAAATACATTTATTTTCATTTTAAGACATTGTAATTTAAATATTTTTCATAAATACATTCTTTTAAATCATTCAATATTTGGACCTAAATACAATCATCAAGACCATATTAGGACTTAAATACAATCATGTATAAGGCCTTTCTTAAGTATCTAATATATGCCACCTTAAGTGTTCCAGTAAAACTTGCAGCATTAAAAGTTACATATTTCCTTTCATTTTTATGTGTTGGAAATAAAGTAATTTACTTTAAAAATTAATTTTTTGACGTAAGAGGCTGAGATTCATTCTAAGATGCAAATATTACCTTCCTAATTTGTATCTTTTGAGAACAAATAGTAATGAAAACCATCTCATGTAGAAAATGTAGGTCATGAAAAAAATCAACGGTATCAAACCAATCAATTTTTTTTAATCTTTCCTAAACACAGTGTATCGTTATAGAAACCTAATGCCAGTTTCAGTATTGTGTTCTTATCATACGACAAATTTATCACAGTCATTTTAACCAAGTGCGTTTAATAACGGCTTAGCATTGTTGTGAATAAGGACAAACTACAAAAATAATTTTATATAGATAGATTGATTATTATACGTGTAATTTAAAAAATGACAGAATATTATATATAATTTTTAAGTTTTGTAGTATTAACAGGAACATAAAATGTCCTAGATGCAGACATGCAAATAAAATATTAAGAAAAACAATTTCTCAATGTTACATGATAATACCGAAACCCAGTTCAGGCCTGACAGAGATGCATCATGATGTTTACAATTTTGTTAATAAGTTGCATGGGTTTCAATGTGCATTGATCAGTTAAAGCAGTTTTAATCCATGTATGTTTTGGGAAGAAAGTTAAAGGGCAGCAATACTCTTCCAGAGAGCGCCCCTCTTAACTTTAATGAGGTTAAATGTGGGAGAGCTGGCCATTAAATTTGGGCCATATTTCCTTCAAGAAATGGAGGTAAGTGGCAAACAGTATGATGGAGGGCATTAAGTGCTTCCAAAATAAATATACGGTTAATCCGGCAGGGCAAGTGGGAGTCATTTTATGAGCCCAAACCCTTGGAAAACTTCGATTCTTCGGAAACTAGATACCTGTTCATTACTTTCTTATCAGTAGTTGAGTTAGTCAACCCCTCTGCCTTTTCTGAGTATTTAGAAAGTATTTCCGGAATTTTTCGTTACCTAATACACCTTTGGTCAGATATTGGTGTTATGGAATGACTGTACACGTCTCTCCGTTTCTCCCACACGTTATTTCAAGTGGCTGATACGATCAGTTCTTTGCTTTCCTCATTTGATATTTGCCTGTTGCTCATAGTGATTACGCCATACAAAAAATAAATGGAGCCTTTTGTGTACACATTTTTCTCAAGTAAAAAACGTGGAAGATTCAGGCAGTGACATTGAAGACAATGAACCTAATGACGTTTTAAAAGAGAATTTTTCAGATAAGCTTTTTGAGCATGATACGAAATCGGAACTGTAGTTAACTGCAGAATGCACAAATTGATTTAACGAGAAATACCTACCAAACTTTTCACGTAAAAAAGATACACAAAAAAAAGGACCATCTAGAAAGTCTTGCATTTTTAGGATTATTATGTATTTGTGCATTACACAAATTGTCCCTACCGAATGTACCAGATTTTGTGGGGAAACTTGTTTCAGCATTTTCCGCTCTACAATGTCTCATAACGCTTCTTGTTTATTCTCTTCTGCAAAAAATTTGACAATATAAATGACAGGAACAGAGACAGTTATTTGATAAAACTGCCACTAAACGGGAACTTTTTTTCAGTTATTTGTATCGAATTGCCAGACACATTATGCACAAGTTAAATATGTTATTATTGACGAAAAATTAAAACCTTTCCCTGGTTATTTCATATTTTAAATATCACAAAAAACCGCATTTAATTTGCATTAAATATTTTGTTGTTGTTGTCGTCCCTCATGGAAGGTGGGTAAAGGGGTGCAGCTTCTGTTCTGATGGAGCATCAGTAGGTAGAAGTCTGACTTCTGTTCCGTGACGCTGTTACAGTCATAGGAGACTGGGACTTACGGCTTACAGGGATTCCGAACCACTACATCGAACCATGGTACCGCTGGGACTCGAACCCGAAACCTGCGGCACCGAGCGCCAGAGCTCTAGACACTCGGCCATTCAGGCCCATTAAATAGTGTATTATTAATGGAATTAAAAAGCGTTATTTTTTTCCGATTAAAAAAATAATTTTCTTTAAAACATAGGGTAGAATTTCAGTTTTTGGATCATACTATGATACCCATGCTTCTTAACATTTGCTAAGGAGGCGTACTTCCTCTCGGATTAATTGCGGCAGCATTTGGATGAACAATAGGCTCCAGTGTGTGATCACTTAAATTTGAACAGTTAGGGTTCCATGTCGCAACATATTCAAATACACTGAAGTGACAAAAGTCATGGGATACCTCTTAATATCGTGTCGGCCCTCCTTTCGCCCGGCGAAGTGCAGCAACTCGAGGTGGCATGGACTCAACAAGTCGTTGGAAGTCTTCTGCAGGAATATTGAGCCACCTCTCGATAGAATCCATAATTGTGAAAGCGTTGATGGTGCTTTTGGGCACGAACAGACCTCTCGATGATGTCCATTCGATGGGATTCATGTCGGGCGATCTAATCATTCGTTGGATTGTAGAATGTTCTATTAATTGTGGCCCGGTGACATGGCGCATTGTCATCCATAAAAATCCCATCTTTGTTTGGGTACATGAAGTCCATGAATGGCTGCAAATGATCTCCAAGTAGCTGAACATAAGCATTTCCAGTCAATGTTCGGTCCAGTCGCAAGAGGACCAAGTCCAGGCCATGAAAGAACAGCCCACACCAATACGGAATTTTGAACAGTGCCTTGCTGACAGTTTGGGTCCATGGCTTCGTGGGGTCTGCGCCACACTGAAACCTACCATCAGCTCTTACCAACTGAAATCATGACTCATCGGACCAGGCCACGGTTTTCCATTCATCTAGGGACCAACCGATATGCTCATGTGCCCACGAGAGTCGCTGCAAGCGATGTTGTTCTGTCAGTAAAGGCACTCGAGTCGGTCTTCTGCTGGAATAGCCCAAGAAAGCCAAATTTCTCCACACAGATCTAACAGACAAGTCCCTTGTACGTCCCAAATTTGCGGTTAACGCAGTGTTGCTTGTAGGGCAGATGTCGCCGGTCTCGGTCGTTAAGTGCAGGCGGTCGACCACTGCGCTGTCCATGGTGGGATGTTATGCCTGAAATTTCATACTCTCGGCACACTCTTGACACAGTGGATCTGGGAATGTTGAATTCCCTAACGATTTCCGAAATGGCATGACCCATGCGTCTAGCTCCAACTAACATTCTCGCTTTCAAAGTCTGAATTCTCGTCGTGCGGTCATCATCATCAAAACCTCTTCACATGAATAACTTGAACAGAAATGAACGCTCTGCGAAGGCACTGCGCATTTATACCTGTTCTACGCGATGCTACTGCCATCTGAAAATTTGCATATTGCTATCCCATGACTTTTGTCACTTCAATGTATGTCCACCGAAAGATATTTCTCTTCATAAAAGAAAACTTCCAATGAGGCGCACGTATATATTATCACTTATATATTATCACATATGAATAGAAGCAAACACTCAATATGTGTTTGCTTCTATTCATATGTAAACACGTTGAGAACCATTATGTAACATAAAGCCTGAATTCATCAGTTAATAGAAGAGACCTGCACCGATTTCCAGCCCAGTTTACATGACTTCGTGTCCAATTCACTTCGCTCCCTCCTGTGGCGGGAGGTAAGCGTGATGTGCAATATCGGATGTCTGGCGCACACTACCCTATGTCCTGACTGATATTGTAATTTCTGTACTAGAAATAAATGCGGACGAAGCACATAACACGGTACAACACGACACAAGCACATAAATTTTGAGAAATATAAATATATATATATATATATATATATATATAGAGAGTGTGAGAGAGAGAGAGAGAGGAGAGAGATGCTAGCACATATAATCAGGCTTTATGTGGGTTTCAGAAAAGAAAAGTTATTAATTTGTATCAAAGAAGTAATTGAAAGTTTTATATTAAATAAATAAGTTGGTACGTTTTATATCAAATATATAAGTTTTTTTTTTTTCATTACTAGCATAAATGTCAACAAAATATACTTTAATGTGAATATTGAATCAATAGCTTGTTTACTTAATATTGCATAAATATTAAGAGATGAAATATATATAGTTATATATATATTGGAAGATATATATATATATAGTTGTATATATATTGGAAGATATATATATATATATATTAGAAAAAGTTATAATAAAAAATAATTATATGTTGGATATAAGATTAAATATTTTTATTTTATTTTCATGAACAACATTTTAATCGGAAAAATTTATATTAATTTCGTTTAAGTTATATTTTTTTATCAGTTAGAGCCTGATAGTAAACAAAGTGTATACATTTTTTTCCCCTACTCACATATAACTGATCAAGCTGAAACATTCCATTTAAAATGAATTTGAACATTTCAAGCGATAAGCCTAGTACTTTAAGCGAAGAATTTCAACATTTTAAGTGATAGATATAGTAAAAGCAAGTCGTATCGAGAATTGTAGCATTTTTATTCCAACGGCGAATCGAATTTAATCAAGTGTATCCTGGGAATAAAGAAAGTCCTTTTGTTTTTCACAGTCAGTTAAAGACGTGGTTTTTCTAATATTCCCCTTCAAGAATCCTGATAAATAGGATTATCCTCTGCACGAATTCATATCACTTTTTCATCTTAGTTAATTTTATCTATCTGCTTATTATTATTATTTTTTTTTTTTTTTTCATTTACATGCAAATATGGGTGAAGGTCTTTATAGGCCCTTTCTCCATCAATCCCTATTGATTTGACTCCAGGACGGCCTATTTTTTCAAACCCCACTGGGAGTGCCTCACCTTTTCTTGAACTTTGGTTACCAAATTTCGAATATCCACTTCTTACCTTTTTTCGTCGAATTTCTAGAATAAAACTATGGTAACCTATAAAAGGATTTGGCGTTTTCGATTTTTTATGGACTTTTTAGAGGTACAATGGTCTAGGTTTAAATGGGACAATTTTATTAATAAAATGCCAATGAAAATTTTTCTTGTTTATTAAACAAAATTTTAAACGGTTGCAATTCAGCGGTTAGTATGCTTTATTTTTTTTTATTTTTATGTCATTTTTCATATGAACAGTAAAACGGCGTAAAAAATAATTTCAATGATGAAATATTCGTAAACCTCGAAAAGTTGCCAAATTGACAAAAAAAAAAAAATAATTGGGTAATTTCTTAACAAATATTGATCCAATTTCGCTGATAGATATTTTTTTTCTAGTCTATCGAGGCTTTTTTTTTTTTTTTTTTATTTTTTTTATTATTATGTAGTATTGCTGTGAACCTTAGGGCGGGTCGGTAAATAGTAAAATGACTTATTGTGTAGTATGCCTATTAATTTTTTATATAAATTGTAGCCGTTTTAAGACAAACACAAACACACAAATTCATATACATACAGAAATTTTTGCAAAATTCATGTATATCAAAATTTCAAGAATTTCGAAAAACTTTTAACCGTTTATTATGATTTTTCAAGTAACTTTTGGAAACCAGTCTATATAACTTTGGGAAATTATAATATATAAAATATGTAAAAAATATGGGAAGTTTTTATATTATAAGAATATATATATAAGAATATAAGAATATATATTCTTATATTATAGAATTTAATATATTACTCCCCATATATTACGCCCATTTTTTTTTATCAAAATCGTCCCCTCGTTAGATCACGAGCATCAGATTTTTTTTCAAGTATTTCTTAGTACAAATATTTCTAAAAAACTTTTGAAAATTCAGTATTCCCAGCGGTAACGTACTCGTCTAACTGTACTGGAGGGCTTATTTTCAATTCTCTAGTAGCATTTACGGCTGTCACTACTTTCAGGAACGGAAGATTTAACGGATATTTCGGCAACGTGTATATAGCGTATTTCATCGGCAGGGAGTTTGTCTGTAGGGAGTTGTGCAAGGTTTCTTCCGTATGACATCAAAATACAGTATAGTTTCACCTCCCAAAAGACAACCCCTGTATTCCAGCAGTTTGTGAATGAAGAAGACAGAGTTGAATTCAAAGTTAACCAATAAACTACAAAACGACTTTCAACTTATCAACTTTAAATTGTAGAGTCTGTTTTATAGTGCTTTTCAGTACATCTCGGTTGTTTTTTGTATCGATAATAATAATAGAGGGTCTACTACATTTCCATTAATTTTTTTTTTTTAATTTTTTTTATGATGTGATTGAATTTTTGACTTTCAAAATGTTAAAAAAAAATACTTTCTGGAAAATCAATGAAGGATTATTAGGCTATAACATTTTCATTTTAATATCATGAATATTTTATCTTGTACTTTTTAACTAATTTTTTTCTCGTTATCTTGTGTTAAATTAATAATATTTTATGAATAAAATGAGCTGATTAAAAATATTCCAAATTCGTCAGAATCATCATCAGAATCAACAGAATCACCATCGACATAAACAAATTTTATCGCAAAATGACTTAATATTTGGTATGAATTGCTTTAATCTAATTAACTCTTTACCTTATTATATGCAAAGGTACCATTTTTAATAATACTTTAATAGAGATATTAACTTAATTTCTATTCAACATTTCAGGCTTCAAAATATGTTAGTATATTTAATATTATTATAGTGGTTATTAATGAAAGTATAGTATTGTATTGAAGCAATAATAAACGAATTAAAGATAATACGCCATTAATTTAGTTACATTTCTCCTTCGTTAGAAAACCACATTCATATAATTAAACGAACTACACAATGCATTAAAACTAATGAATAATAATAGCAGCAGCTTTAGAGTAGACAACTATTAATTTTCACACAATTGCAATGCAGCTATTCAGAGAATATTTGCTTTTTGTGAAATAAAATACGTTTCATTCTAATTAAACTTTCAATAGAAATGTACAATTTTTATAAAATGTAAAATATTGTTTTCTAAATTTATTTGTTTTAAATTAAAATATAATGTAAAATTTAATTTCATAAAATTCTGATATATACCTACACAATGATATTATGTATGAATAAATAACATTTATATATATACAACCATTTTATTTCTACGAAAAAAATAATTAATTTATTTAAATAATCTATTCTATTTAATAAGCTAATTTGAATTTTTTTCATTATCTTTTGATTTATAAAACTTATAATACAATTTAGCTTATGTTTCCGAATACCAGCTACCGTAAACTTTTTAAAAGTATCTTATTTATCAAAATACTTATAGAAACATTTATTTTCACATATATATTTACAAATTCTCCTTATCTCTAATATATAATAAGTAAGGTTTCATTAATAATTTTACATACACACACACACACACACATTTACATATATATATATATATATATATATATATATATTTCAAATTTACCTGGGAAATGGATTGGGAATGGAAAATATACCTGGAATTTGCCTAACATACCTGGAATTTTTGAAAGATATGCCTTTAATGAAATTGTTTTTTTTTTTGCATTTTCTGTATGAATTGAGCTTGTATTGTAGATAATTAAGACACATTAAATAATTAACTGCACAAATGCTTACATTATAGATGTATTACATCAAAGTAAAAGTAAAAATATCCCATCAATATTAAAGGAAAGAAATAGGAGATGCTATTTAAAGATTTCCTTGAAATTAAGTAAACATTGCAATACATTTTCATTAAGAGAAATATATAAAAAGAAACAACATTCATGTGTGTTTTTGAAATTTAAATGGATGTTGCTTTCTAATCTTTAAGTACACTACATTTCTTCATTTGCTTAACACCCCCATTGTGGGTGAAATCTTCTGCCTACTATCAGATTTCGAGACAAGAAATGTTTTTCTTTTAAAATATTGTAGTCAGCTCTAAAAGTCATATTAGATCTGGACATATCGTTTAAAGTAGATTCTGAACCACTAAATACGTCAAAGCACCGCCGCTACTCAGCCTTAAGTACATTTACGTTTATTCATTTTCTGTTTTTTTTTATTTTTTTTTTTTTTTTTATTATTATTATTATTGTATGTTGATATTTATTTGCGTTTTAATATATTACTGTTTTAACTGCTTTTAAATAAATAAGTTTAAAATCATTGAAAATGCCTTCTAAAGAAATATTGCACAATGATTTCTATGAAATGAATTATTGAAATAATTAATATTAATAATTCAAATATATTTAAATTATTTTAACGTACTTTCTTAAATTTTTCCCACGTTTTTGCCTTTTGGATTTCTTGCCATTTGTCTCTAATTGGGAAGGAATTTAGTACAGCAGATGATATCACGATGTATTATTGAATTTTCAAGGGATTTAATATTCTTACTAGAAAGTAATGGATAATAGTATTTTTCGCAAATGCGCTTTCGTAAATTATAATTATTTCTTATATAATAATTAATATATGGCTTAGGATGATTGGTAGGAAATACATATACATACACATACTTTGTAGATATACATACTGAAGTTTATCACACATTAGAAAAGTATGGATTGATCGTGGAAAATTCTAATATGGGCAAAGTCCATGTGATTCAAATACCACGTACGCACCAATAAACTAATGACAAAAAGCCGATTAACGATGTAAAATATTCATTACAATCTATTGTTCGAATACTACTCTTTATAAACTACTGTTACATCTTAGTTGGATAAATCGGACAATCATAATATTGCTTCTTACTTTATGTGTATTTTCATACAAACATGTTTAAGGTATTTTCTTAATATTGATGATTATACTGAAACCTAAAAATTAGTTATTATAATCAAAATTCTCTCATTATGACCTCTATTCCTTTTAAGTGTAATGAGATAATATAACAGTCAAAAGTTAAAAATTTTAATATATATATATAAATATTCCTCAGGAAACGCATTGGAATTTCAAAAAATGGATAATACATAATTCAAACTTTGTAATGACAATTAAATTATAATACACGATATATTTTAATCAGTTTTAAAACTACTTAAAATATTATTTTTCTTTTGGATATTTCCATTCACATTTAAATTGACTTTGTTAGAATATATTGATCAATATCCTTTATAAGATTAAATGTATTTTGGCAGGAAATAAATATAAATAAAAATCCTGAAGATTGATATTTATATAATTCAGATTTATTCTGTGCATGTCCCTTTTGTTACAACAAATATTGAAATTTTTCTATAGAAAAAAAAAAACTATAATTTTAAATTATAACTGGGGCCAAATTTTGAATTGTATTAAAATTTGCATAAAGTTATGAAAATCAATTTTATTATAAATTGCAAAGCTATTTTTTTACATTATGCTTTAATTTTATTAATCTTATACCTCATATTTACATTTAAAATGTTTTCATTGATACAATATTCATTTTTTTAATCTGATACCTAAAATTCCTTAAATAATTTCTATGAAAAATTAATATGAACATAAAATAAATACTGAAAAAAAAACCTTCTTTTAAACGGGATTTAGTATATTCTTAATTGAATTGCATTCTCTCGTTAAATTTTATGAATACCGAAATATATTTTCTTTTTAATATTTAACAAAATTCAAGAATTATATTGAATTAATTGAAGCGAAAATAAAAATAAATAAATTATACAATGCATATTTTATAATATAAGCATATAATTTATAATATATAGTTAAAATTGTAAAATTTCTGTACTAAGAAGGAATCGTGTGAATGAAATTAAACTTGCAGAAGATAGAAATTATGGTTGCACATGAAAAAAACGAAATATCTGCAAGTAGTGGAGTTAGAAAAGGGGGAGAATATTGGTCTTAAAGAAGATATTTTTATATATTGTGAATTAACCATGACAGCAGTTCAAATATGAAACACTGTTGTCTCAAAAACCAGATAAGTCATAAATTAGGCAATGAAGAACAACGTGTTATATAAATACTGAATGATAGACATATTATATTCACAGCAAATTAACAGACAATTTATCTTCAATTCGATGGTTGACACAAATTTGGAGCATTATTACATTTTGGGAGCCAATATCAGCTTCCACACTTAGTTAAAATTCGCTCCTTCAATGATTGCATACAAGCCTTCTTTTGCAAAAAACTGAAATAAAAAGGAATAAAAAGGAATATAAAGAAATTGAAATAAAACTATCGACAGTTGGTAAAATTGTATCCTCGTTTGTAAGAAATAATTTTCCCAATGATTCTTGCTAAAACTTTCCACGAATTTTTTTAAAATGTTCGTTGGGTCTGTTAAATTTTTCAATGAGAATAGAAATGATAGCTGAAAACAAGTTATATGCTACCAAAGTGAACAAAAGCTTTCAAAATACACTGTCCACTATAATATTAGAGGGATGTTTAGAGTGATTGTACGATTCTAGTTTGGTAGATACCGCACGAGTTAAAATTATCTCAAAAGAAGAAACAAGAAAAAGAAACTACGAAACCAAAAAAGTCGAAAATAAATGATTAAAGAGATGACAAAGAGCGGAAACGGACAGAGCCATTGTTCTGTGCAGGAAGAGTTGGTATTTGAAGTTCGAGAGGAAAGGATTTGTTGGATGTAGAAGGTCTCCAAGATCAGAGAATTTAAGAAGGACACCAGGACCCATGGAGGTAAAAGTATTTGAATGTGTAGAGGTTCTGTAAGACTTGTATTCAATATTTAGAAATATCTATAAATATTCATTGTTGATGTATGTTTATCTAGTGGTTTTAGATAGATAAAGGTTTTGTATGTTGTAGATATGTTATCGTAGGTAAATTTTATGTTATTATAAATTGAGTTATTTTCATTATTTAGAAAATCTTATATGCATAGGAAACATCAGTATTCGATAAGGATCAACCAGATCGTTATTGTTTCTTAATAACTACGGTTAAGCTGGTGGTAAAATGCTTATCTTTTGTAGAATTAAATTGGTAAAAAAAAGTAATTTGCAATGACATTCTTACTGGGTAATGTTCAAAATTTAGAGTCTAAGAGTTCCTTTAAAAAACAATAATAACTTTCTTGAGACTGCAGAACGTTAAAAATTATTTGAGTTTAGAAATTATTATTGAAATCTGGAATATCTCGGTATCAAGAAGAATTGGTGGAAAATATATTGAAAATTATTGCAACAGTCGGATTAGAAAAGGTGGAAAGATAAAGGAGAGATAGGGAAAGAAAATGTGAATTCGAAAAATGAAGATTAATTTTACGAGATTGAACTCCACACCGGTCTTACCAGTGAAGAAGCAGTCCCGCGTAAAATAATCCATATTTTGAACATAAATGATAGAAGTTTCCAGACGAAATAGACGAGATAAAATTGATGACCGAGAATGAAAGAAGAAAAGTAAGTATGCTACATATGAAGACCCAGAGAAACTGAGAGATACGACGATACGTGAAGGTTAAGACGTATCGTCGAGATATGCTTTAAGTGTTGTTTTGAGTTATCTGTAAAAGTTCCTTGTTGAAATTTATATTAATCGTCTAAATAAATTTTTGTTTTTGGACATAAGTAAAATAAATGTTTTTATTATGAATGCGTCTCAAAGTTGTGCATGTGCATTAGAAATTCTTACTGTATTGGTTTTGAGACTCTACTACTTGATCACAGCTAGTCAAAAATGCATATACTTTTATTAGTCACTTTAGGAAAATTTTAAGGCCTGAAATCATCTTCTTCCTTCAAGATATTGTCAGACATGTATTTCAACAAGATACTTACCCCCTCCTATCCCATTTATATGTAATCTATTTATATATGTTTTAAAGAGAAATTCCTTCTATGAATTGAGTACAATTTTCTCAAATATAATAATTTATTTCAATAACTGCGTTTGTGTTATTTATTTTTTAATAGTTTTATTATTCAAAATATTTTTTATGAATAGTTTTTGTGATTCTGATTTTATAGAAATAACACGATTTTTTTACAAAATATTATAAAGATTGAATTTTTAATGTCCTGTTTTACTGTCATTCTTAAACTTTTTGCAGTTCATTATCATTACGTTTTTAATACATGCGTTTTATTCCGTTTTTAGTACATTTGCTTTATCAGTCCGATTTTAATGCATTGCGTTTATGTATGTATTTATATATGAACACCATTCTACTTAAGGTTTTAACTTAATTTCCATTAGTTTTTATAGCCAATCCCAAAATTTTAGTTTTGTAAAATGGAAAACATTTAACATTTGACAAACTTGAATTTTCAAAACATTTAACAATGAAAATTTAACATAATGACAAAAAAAAAACTTCTTTTCAAATAAATTTTAACTTCGAAAAAAAAAAAAAAAGCTGGAAATGGTGAAAATATTTCTGAATTTTTGAAACAATTTGTGACTGCTAAAAATATAATTTGTTCTCTGCTTTTGAGCTCAGGACAAATTTACAGTAGTTGAATATTCTTAACGGATATAATTACAGAAGAAACTACTGTTTTAGAATCTTGCGTAAAGACCATCTTAATATATAATTTGTTGTAGAAATAATTCAAAATTAAATTTTCGTGGTGGACAGAGAAAGGTACATTTTCTGTATGAATATGATTAAGTGTCTTCAGCTTCAAAAAACAATATCAAATGAGTGATATATTGAACCTCAGTAAAGTTTTTCTAATTTTTAATTATTCGCAGTCAGTTTTCTAGTGAATACAAAATAATAAATCTCCACCAGTCCCATTTAGATTTGGTATCTTTAGTTTTTTTTTTCTATTCTCTTAAGAATAGTATAAACTCAGACCTCCTTACTATTTCAATTGCATTGTAGGGATTCAAAAATATGAACTCATAACTTACATAATATTCCAAAAGGTGAGTTATGTTAAGGAATCACGATGGACATGAAAATGCCTAACGTTGTGTAATCTTAAATATAATTTATAATTAGAATTGTTTTTATTTATTCTGAAATTGTTATTTTATATAAAATCAATACTAAAACCTTGTAGACATATGAAGCTGATTTAAGGTCACCCATGTCAATACATTTTTGTTTGTTCTAGTTTTGAAAACCTTCTATTTCTCTTTGTAATTTCCTTTATCAGAAAAGAATTAACCTGTAGATTATCAATAAACTGTTTGATGATGTTTAACCTTATTCTTCAAATGCAAGTATCTTTGACTTTCAATAATGGCAACACTGTGACGTTAAATTTGTCAGTGTCTTACAATTTATTAATTATGCTAACAGAAAACTATGGTAACCATGTTGGTATTCGGATATGAAATTGTAAGAATTAGATAATTATTTCATAGAAAGTTGAGAATCTTCGTTGGACAAAGAATCATTTTTGATTCTCAAGTAAAAGCGCTTTTATTTGTAATTGCTCCAGAGTTTCTCACTGAAAATATTAAAATTTCTCGGCGTTTTCCATATTCATAATTATTAGACTTTTGTGATTTTTACTTATTTCCATTGATAAAAAAAATTATATATTTTTAAAATGCTAAAGTAGCGTCAAAAGATACGTTATAGATGGTTTTGAAAGATACGTTTGCAGTAGTGCTTCCAGAATTATGTAAACATTAGTAAAATTGTGGTATCATTTTGACAATGATTTAAGTGCTTAAAATTATTTTACTTCTAAATAACTAAGAAATTGCACTCGGATTCATATAACTTTAAGTACATACTCCTGTGTATTAAGGAATTGTACTCTCAGTTTTTCAAAACTTTCCCTTTTCAAATGTATGTGTGTGTAATTTGAGTTGTTGTATATGTTAATTTTTGTAAAATTTACAGCGTAGTGTTTATGTATTTTATTGATGATGGTTAATGGTTCTACGTCTAACAATAATAAATATAGTATTTTAAGAAATTTATAATAGATTAAATGCACTATCATTACTGCAAAAAATAGTAATTGTAAACTTTCCATAGTTATTAGTTGTATAAATTTAAATTTATGCAAAAAATAAAATATAATTTTAAGCCATTTTTGTTATCAATTATAAAAAGAGAAGAAAGAAAATAAAGAAATTTTCAGAAATTAAATTTAAATTGCAATTTAGCTTATTGTATTTCAGACTGTATGATTTTTATAATAGGATTATTTCTATATTTTCCATAATAGTTTAGCTTATTTAAATTATAGATTTATTTTAAACAATTTTTCAAAAGTATGAAAAGATTTGTGTGATTAATTTTTACTATATATCACTCATAAAAATGTATCTAGTTAAAACTTATTAAAATGCTGGTGAAACAGATTTGTTAAATAAGCGAATTGAATTTAGATAAAATAGAAAAAAATAAAAAAAAATAGCCTGTCATTCTACGGTAATTTTGTCGACACTAGGGTGTACTGTAAAATATTCTAGGGACCTGTAAAATATTCTATTTGCCTAACATTCGAACCTGAAGTCTTGTGGTACCAAAGGGCAGAGAGCTAGTCTCTTGGACATGAGGGCGTAATGAAATAAAGGGCCTACCGTAACATACAGAAATGCTGTTAACTATATGTATTATTTTTAATTATTTTCTGACTTTGATGTGAAAGGGATAAGCATAAAACATATTTCTTTTGTGAATGTGCAACTGAAACATTTTGAATTGTTAAAATGTCTATCATTATATTTAAAAAAATTTTTCAAGGTAATGGGACATCGGGCATGTGTTTTTTTCATATAACATATTGTACCTGATGTGGTTTGCAGAACATGCATTAATGAAAATCTCACAAATACTCTTGTTTTCTTCGAATATCAGGTATTGGCTATAATATAGAAATACGAAACATATAATCCCAGATGTGCAGCAAATTTAGCGTTTCACACTATGTGCAACAGTTAATGCTGCTGCATTGCATTGCCCCACTACAATTTAAACTATTACTTTAAAAAAAAAGTGTCTAAGATTCATACCCTCTTATCTTCCTTCTGTATCATAACGGACGGATTTACTGACCTTTGGAATTTCTTGTTCATCTTCTGCATATGCACATGCTTTCAGCTTTTCATCACTTATAGGTATCAAACTTCGGCTCTCATAATTTGGAAACCTATGCGTTTTCACTGTTTTCTAGTCTAAATTTCAAAACTTTAAAGATAAAGAAAAGCAAAAAGCACATAATATTTTACATAATATCATTGCATATCTCGAAGCAACTATACTTTTAAACATTTTATCAATTATCCAATTACAATTTTACTATTTAAAAAGACTAAAATAAGTTGGCAAAAAATATCTATTCGAAATGTAGAAAAAAAAAAGAACATTTTTAACAATAAATGTTAAATGTATCAACATAATAAGTAGGAAGTAAACAAAAACGTTTTTATGCATATGAATAAATAAAAATCAAATAATAAAATCGTAATGAATTAATTTCAAGCCATAACATCCACCAGCAGCGCTTAAAACGTTATATATAGGATTACATGTATTTCAATTCAATACCCTGTAAGAGCTTTTTTTTTAATAAACAATGGCAAATATCTTAGTAAAGTGGTTGACTAGGACCTATGAATCTGAAGACTGTGGTAATTGAGAGTTGTTGAGGAATAATAGTTACGTAAGAAATTGATCAGTAAATCCTATTTTTC
This sequence comes from Caerostris extrusa, assembly GCA_021605095.1. Taxonomy (NCBI): domain Eukaryota; kingdom Metazoa; phylum Arthropoda; class Arachnida; order Araneae; family Araneidae; genus Caerostris; species Caerostris extrusa. The sequence continues at coordinate 22,253 of BPLR01013331.1, read as the reverse complement.
ATACATTAATTTAAATTCATTTTAAAGTGAAAATATATAAATTGCATAAAATAAAAATAATAAAATTATACATTTTTTTTATTGTGTACTTAAATGTATTTCTTTTTTTTATAATCTGTAAAATTTGAATTCCAAAACCAGTTCTTGGGGGTTGGAAAGCGGAGGCATATGGGAATACATTAATAAATAACTGTTCAGATTTTAAGTATCCCCCCCCAAAAAAAAAAAAAACTTCCATCAAACACACTGAATGTGATACGTCATGGAAGCTGCTAGTTACTTCAGCTTTAATTCTCCTTTATACTACACTTCATATTAATTTTTAATTACTTTTCTTTTATGTTTAACATGCCTTCAAATTTATATAGAAGAAAAATAGATTATTAAAAAGTTTTGAAATTAAAAAAAATTTATTTCAAAATGATAATTAATATAATTAAAACATAATTAATAGAATATGAAAAATTTTTTAAAAAATGGCTGAATGATTTTTTTGGAAAAATACATACACTATACTTTTAATGTGTTGAAAAATAAATTTATTTTATTAGATGAAGAATTCCTTTCGAAGAGCTTTATTCTTTATTTTATGCCACCCTAAAAATTTTATACATTTATTCAGAGTTCTTGTTTAAAACCACTCTTCCCAAATATTTTATTTCGAAAGCATTTTATTGTTTCATAACATTTTGAAGAGAGAAAGTTACGAAATTTACTACCTCTTAACAATTCACGGACATTTATAATACGAAAGTTGATAAAGGAATAAGAATTCTTTGAGAATTTTCCTTTTTAAATCTAAAGTACTTTTAAAGTCTGAGCTTGAATTAATATTTGAGTAAGATTTAAATATTAATAAATATTTCAGCCATGAAAAAAACATCAAATTAACCTAAAGCGCAGTAACTGTAAGTCATATGGAAGTATGCAATGAAAATATTTTTAACTTGCTAATAGATAAATTTTTTAAAGTTTACAATTTTTGGTAACCATTTCCTAAAATGCTGTGTAAACTGTGTAAGAGGAATTTCAAGTAATGTTATTATCCATTCCATTATTTAACAACAAGGAAACACATATTTTAATAAAGCTTTCTAAAAATAAAGAGGCAAATAACTATAAGATGTACTTAATAAAGTTTAAAAATAGAAAATGAAATCAGTCTGAAATTAAATTTTTATACCAATGTAATGCATTTATGAATTTCTAAACTTAAATTTTAAACATTTTAATTAAATATATTACATAGATTTAACTACCTGAATTATTTGTGATAAAAAAAAAAAAAAAAAAAAGTATGTCAGGGGAAAGGACAAATAAGTTTATAAAATTTTTTTAAAGAATCAATAACAGTGTTCTGATGTTGCGCCATCATTTTAAATTAATGGATTAAGCAATATTAAATACTAAATAAAAATTTAGCAGCTTTATCTATCGTAAAACCACATTATAAATTAAAATATTTAAAACATTTACAAAAATGCATATATTTTTGCCTTATAGATTTATCTTAATTATTATGTATCTAAAAATGTTGCCATAATATATCCGATGTGAATTGTTTCCAGAAATGAAAATTATTCATAAAACTTAAGTTATATATACATTGTGATTATAAAAAAACTTTCTCGATATATGAGCCGCTATTATATAAATAACAGAAATTGAACAAAAAGTATGGTTTATGGTATTTTGAAGTATGCATTAACGAATCATGGGAAAAACAACACTTAAACTCCATCAGTAGTGGTTACAGTGAAAAAACTCCGAAAATTTCAAATAGTAACACCTATTTTTTTCTTTTAATGTGATTTTCGTTGCGAAAAACCATAAATATGGTTGGACTCTAGCCCAAAATTTTCAGTCGCTAGATAAATTGAACAAGAAAAAAAGTGAAAACAGCCAATAAATTAAGAGAAACAACAGAAAGCCAAAAAATGTTACATTAACATGTTTCAAATCAGTGAAATTCTCAAACTAACGACGTGTGGTGCAAGATGACCCTTCCCGACATGTGGGCATCTGTAAAATGTTAGTAAATACAACATTTTGGTGACAGAACTATTTCAAGGAATTTCATGAGTCTGTGACTGACATGGTTCTCCGATGTAACATCCATGGATTTCTGGCTGTGGGTACCTGAAATTCTAAGTGCGTACATCTAATCCGCAGACTGTATCTAATTTCAAAGATATTATCAGACGACAGGTTAAACAGATCCCTCTTGCCATGGTATATGATTCAGTGCTATTCACCATCTATTGCTATATTAAATATGTGAAATAGGTCCCGTGGAACAATTTTGAAATATTTTGCTTTCTGTTGCTTCTCTTCCCTTATAGGTTGTTTTCACTTGTAGTCTATCTAGAGCTGACGATTTTTGGTACTGCAGTACCGTTCCAACGCTATTTATTTATTGTTTTTTGGGGCGGGGATCACATTCCAATGTAAAAATGTAGGTGTTGTCATTTTAAATTTTCGAAATTGTAATAATGTATCAATGTATTTCGCTGCTGTTTTATACTGATTATAATTTAACTATATATTTTTCATATATATGATTTTATGTATATAGGTCATTTATATTCTGCATAGATAATATATTCTTGAGCACATCTTTAAAATACCTTAAACTAAAGTTTTATTCCTTTTAGTTAATAGTATAGCTAGCGGCTCATAAATCGGTATTTTTTTTTATAATCACTCTGCACACAATACTCTAATACGGTTCAGTTATACATAAAAACACTCTCATAATGCTCTTTTTCACTTGTTAATGGTATGTTCGTGAAAATTATAAGTAGAACCCGAAGACCCCCCTTATATATAAAATTTATGCCAGCATTTCTTTAACGTCTCTTCAAATCTATATTCATTTTTGTATTCATGACAGCATTTGTGGTCTAATATTTTCTGCTTAATATTTAAAGTCATATCGATTTTTATATATTTCCCTGAAGCTACTTCAAAACAAAGTGCTAAAACTATTAATCGAACACGAATATGCATTCTTTTAAAAAATAATTGATCCGGCTATATTTGAAATGAATGCCTCGAGGAGCAGATAAGACTTCGGCGAATGATTTTCACGTTCTTCAAATTCTTTCTCTGTGTAAGATCTCTTCAATCCCATTCTCACCTAAGGTTATGATGAAAACTTCCCATTATATATTATTTTGCAATATACATAAAAAAAGACATGAACCCAAGATTAACTAGAGTTTCCGCATTGTTCGTTAAACAATGAAGTTCAAATATTGAAATAAAATGACTTTATAGAACATAAAAAAAAAAAAAAAATAATCTTCTTGAAAGAAAGTTGTTTGAAATTTTTAATATTTTTATGCCTTAGGCGTTTTAAGACATCTGAAAACAATTAAAATATATTATTTCAAAAAAATACTTTATTATTATTCAAGTTATCTTTATGATTAATGATTCTTTATGCAGTGGATGGGTGAGTTGTAACTATTTACATATGATAGGCTACCACATGCACATTAACTATAAAGTCAAATAAGAGATATGTTAAACAATATGAATATTGAATACGAATTATGAACAATACGGCAAGGAGCCAGAAATGAAAGGCTTTACATTTCCTGAAACAGGTTTAGATTCTGTCTCTTTGTTTATGGGGGCAAGATGACTTGCCTTTAAAGCACTTTCAAAAGCATATGGAATTTCTTAATCTGTATGTAACCTCAAAGAACGCTTTAGTGGATTGGCAAAGTTGGTGGACTAGTAAAGGGATCACTGGGTACAGTTTCATTGACTCTATTGGTAAAGCGTATGCGAGATAAAGTATATTCCATTATATATAATGTAACATAAATTGGAAAGTATTGTAATTAGAATATTTCTACGTTAATATTCATCTTTTTCAATTCCTTCTATTAGCCCTCACTCTCCCTATATATATCTTGTTAAAATTTTAAATTTCTTAAAATGTTTTTTTATTCATCCACTGAAATTTACATTTTTTTGAACTTGTATATGACTATGTTAATATAGTTTGTTCAAAAATAATTCATTAATTAAATTTAATGAATTAATTTTTAGAGATTTAAGTTGCATATATCTACCAATAGAATATAAACTTAAAAAAAAAAAAATTATTTATAAAGGACTTTCTGCAATATAGTGAAAAAAAGTAGGAATTGACTTTAAAAAACTTTTTTTATATTACTTGTTTTTGATGTCAGAAACAAAATGAAACTAACATAAATTATTTATATGCAATTTTAATTGTGTTGTTAAAATATATTTTTTCTTTAGAAATAGAAGAAACCAATATTAATTTTCTATTAAAAATTAACCAGAAAAAAATCTATTCTGAAAAGGTTACCTTATAAGTTCGACTTGACATAAGAACAAAAGTAGAGTGCAATAATCCATAACTTAGACTAAATAAAAGAATTTCAATATCAATTGCTGGCAAGCAAAGGTAAATTAAAAATAAAAGGAAATGTGCGAAATTAAACTTTACACTACTGAGAAAGTTCAGTCAGTATCAAGAACAGATGCGACACACATTTTTAATTTTTACATATTTTATTTAAATTTCAAACTATATCTTTGAAAAGTTTTATACAACTCTGAGCAGGAAATCTGATGTGCCGATTTTATCATTATAAAAATACAATAATAATTCTTTAACTGAAAAAAAAATGAAGAAAAATATTTGTGCAGATTTTTTCAAAATTGTTCATTCGATGTTTCTTATTTTTGATACAGGAAAATTATTATAAACCACATAAGAATAAATAACTATCAAACAAAGCAAATATATCTAATAATTACAAAAAACGTTTTTAATTTATGTGCATTCATGTCATGAAATTAAAAAAGATTATTAAATGTTATTTAAATGGCAGTGTCAATTAACTAAATAAAATATCGATCACATTACGGCATTTCATTTTGTTAAGAGTAATTTAAATTTTTTTGTACAAATTACATAAAACAAACAATAAAATGAGAGAATATCAATATAGTGTAAACCAACCGATAAAATTAACATGCATTTGATGTTTTCTTATGAGTGGGTGTTTAGATTTCTAAGTAAGAAGTTTTCACAAGTTCAAACTGGTTGCAAACTTCAGGGTGAATTCAAGGGTAAGATGAATTCCATACTAAATATTTGCACCAAATATTTGTGGTTAAAAATAGCAAACCACTCTAATTGTTTGTATGCTATCTTCCTCTTTCGAGTACCAGTTAAATATTAGGTTCCTAGCACGTTGAGTCTCTTGAACATGGTTTAAATGGCCCGTCAGTTTAAATGAGAAAAAAAAAAAAGTATTTAATTTTATGTTTACTATTCTTTTACTAAATATAGCTTCTTAAATAAAGGTATGCATAATATTTGTTATTTCTATTGCTACCAACTGTAATATCACATCATTTTGATAAAATAATTTTTGTACTCAAAATAAAAAACAAAAATTTACAATCGACAATTTTTCATTAAAATAAATGGTGATTTAAATCTTGCCAACAAGAAAGATTTGTGAAATGATAAAAAAAGTTAAGAAGCCCAGTATTAAAAGAACTTTCCAAAGTAAATATTTTACATTCTCATGCCGACGTGGACACAGGGAACTTGAGCTAAGTTAATTTACATGCGTCTGTTCTCTAAATTCTAAAATTCAGTTCAGTTGCCGACATCATTTAATTTATCTTTGTCTATACATTATTGAAGATGTGAGTTAATTTACTTTATAAACGGTCTGTTTGTATAAATTAATAAAGAATCAAGCAGTTATTGGTCTGTTAGAGTTCATTTATAAATCTTTCAAATAACAAAACTGAAAATAAATTGTATTTTAAGTAATTTAAAAAAAAAAATATCAACATTAACCTTTCAGTTTTTTCATGAACATGAATTTTCTGATTATGAAAATATTGCTTGTCGGAGCACTATAAATCATAAAAATGCAAATAATAAATGAGATAACAACATAATTAATAATCTTGTTATGGAATCGCAAATAACTTAAATAACTTAACAAACAACTAAACAATAAAAAAAACAAAGTTTCAAAAATAGGAATATAATACATACAAATTACAATCACTATAAAGAAATATCCCGAAAAGATCATATTAAGAAATTATTATAGGAATGTTACTCTAGTGTAACCATTCTTTACATTTTTTGGACCACGTCAATTAAAAAAATAATTTGCCATATTTACAGCTTTTAAATTTAAATTTTAATTTATAAATAAAGCTTTGATATACATTTTTTTAATATTACTATGTGAAAATTTAAATCTTTACATTAAATTCAGGAGATTACTCAATTTCAATTAAATTAAAAATCTTTTGTGTTTAGTGTAATTAAAGTCGTTTTAAACATAACTTACAATTTTTCTGTTGCAATATTTGTGAATGTATACATGCAATTTTTATAATGAGATATTTTTTAAATAATCTTCATTAAAATTACCTGTCATTCGATTATATAATACAAATTAGAAAATATAATAATAATTTTTCACAATTAAAAAAATTAAAAGGCTTTTTGACATAACTATTACACTTGTAAGATCTTTAAAATAGGAAATATTTGAAATTCATTTGAATAACAAAGTATTTATTCAGCAAATTTTATTTGAAATATCTTAAATAAATGTGACACATATTAAATGGAAGCAATAATAACGCAATTCATGACATATTATACAATTATTCATTTAATTAAGTTTCAAAATTAATTATTTGTAACATGATTCAGAGCTACCTTGCACGCTAACAGTAGGGGAAGCATGAATACTCAATCATTAAGGAGGGAAAGAATTTGTAATTAGATTAATTATAGTTATTGTGGCATTGATGCATCTCTTCTACTCATAATTTTGGGGAAAATTAGAAGTTTTTCTGTTCTTTTCTATCAACAATATTTCTAAATTATGCCTGATAGATAAAAACATGTTTTGCCAAGTAATTTGCGCCTGAAGATTTGTTTCTTATTATTTTTTATTATTCCCTAATTATAAACCATTCATAGAAATAAATAACTTATAAAACATAAAATTGTATCTTAATTTATCTGCTTACATCTCCATTCCTAAATGATTGTTGATATAACTGAAGTAAGTCAAAAGAGATTTATGAATATTTGTTTGTTTATGCAGGCTTAATTAAATATGAATAAAGCCTTACAAAGCTTTCAAGTAATAATTTGATATGTGTTAAGTAATTACATGTGTATTATGCACAGTTGGGAATTAAAAATGATATAAATTATTTTTAATGTAACCAAATTTTAAATAAAGATAAATTTCCACAAAATGCTTTAATTAATGTAGAAATGTAGATTTTTGTATCTTTAACGGCTATAAGTGGAAGTATCTGATATATATATTTATGTATGTGTGTGTGTGTGTGTGTGTATAGCATTTAGTTGAGCGATATCTTTATTTTTAAATTTCGGTACATTGACAATTATTTATTAAATTAAATTAATTAAATAAAATTAAATTAAAAAAAATAAAAAAAATGAAATGTTAAAAATAAAATTTATATTTAAAATAAATTTTATTTTTATAAATTAATTAATAAATTTTTAATTAAATAAATAAATTTTTAATTTAAAATAAATAATTTCATTCAAATAAAATTAATCATTGATTATACCATAATTTATACATAATCATTGTTACCATATCATCAAATTTCAGTTGTTTTCAACACGACCTATATTGGATGCACGCATTTTACATTAATTGATGAATTTTGACAACATTGTAAATGTAACTTTGGAATTAGAACGTCAGTTGACACTTATTACTTTACATGAATTATTATTACTTTAAATTTTATTGAGTATCATTACTTTACTTACTATTTATTCTTATTGGTATTAATAATTTTTTTCATATCACTTAGACTCTTGAAATAGTAAATCGGTATCCATTTTTGAGATATTTTTGCTTCGCCTGACTGTCAATATGATTATATTTCTTATTTTTCGCATTCATAAAACAAATGTTTAAGGGTGATTTCACTTTCACTTCTAGAAAACAATGTTTACTATCGAAATGGTGCTATTTTTTCTTAAAGATATCAACAATCTAATGGATTATTTTGTAATCCCAGATTTTAAGTCCAACAGTTGACCTTGGAATGGTGATCTGTCTAGGAAATTAAAAAGAAAAATATTATACATATTTTAAATGACGATTAAAAAAAAAAAAAATTATTTCCATTTGATTAAATTAAAAATATTTTTTATTATATACTTTAAATTAAATTTATCAACAATCTAGATGGCTTTCGTAATTCGTATTCCAGTACGACAAGTTTTGTAGGAAAATTTGGAAAAAGGATATGGGTTTCGATCATTCCATCTCGATTTGGATCTCCATTTTAAATTTCATTTGCTCAGATTTCAATTTATTCTAATGCAAGAAATTAAAAAAAGTTATGATAGAATTTATATATCAATAAATATAATACAGTTCTTATGGAAAACTATTGTCATGCTAATAGTTATACTTGCACGACTGAAAAATCAGCATTTCAAAACCGAAAAGATATTATTACAAAATATATTTGAAAATTAAAAACTTGATATAATGCTCAAAGAAGTAGAATAGAAGAAATGTTTTCAAACAAACTGTGAAAAATATGTTTTTATAAAATAAAAATAAATGATTTCAATAAAATAATTCATTAATTTATTCAGATTCTTTCAAATAGCATTAATCTTAAGAAATTTTCAAAAAATGAAATAAATATTTTGATTGATATGATCAACGTCTTTAAATAAAGTTTAAAATAAATATTTACCAAAACATCTTTAAATCAATAAGTATCTAAAAATAAAAAAAAATACATAACTTAGATCAATTTTAAAATCACCAGTAAACAAAAATTATGAAAGAAAAAGTATGAAAAAAACATGTTTTGAAATTTAAGAAGAAATATTTTTGAGTCTGTGTGGTTATACAGCATTTGATTTTCTTTGAAATTTTTTTATTTATTTCATTGATTAATTCCTTATCTTTTATTAATTTCTTTTTACAGTTTATGTTGTTCTTGGTTACTATTTTGAACACCTGGGTCTCATGGTAAGTATGGAGAAAAGAGGACTTCTAGATAAAGGGGAATACTACGTTGTTGGTGTAGACATTGAACAGTATGAAAGCCAGAATCCAAGACGGTATTTGAAAGGTATCATATTTCATGGTTAATTTAAATAATTATAATGTATATAAACATAGTTTTCCTTTCAAATAATATTATATATAATTACAATGTTTTTACGGGCAAGGTTCCTGCCATTACGTTAAGGAAATATAGAATAGTCGTAAAAAAGGAAACAGTCTGAATATTAACTGCATTGAGAAGAATTTATTTCAAATAAGATAATTTAAAATAAAATGTTAAATGTCTTTTGTCAAAAAAAATGGCTTTAGCTGTAATTTTTGACTTAATGAATAATAATTGCACATTTTAAAATAAGTAACGTTTTTCCGTTACTGTAAATTACGTCATAATTAAGTAATCAAATATTGAAATTTTAGTTTTGGGAAAAACTCAATGTCAATTTTCAAGTTTGTATTTAATAAAGTAATAATTACACAATCAATAAAACTTTCGTCAGGTTTTACTTTTACTAATAATCATTTTTGTACCACACTAGTTAAAGTGTACGTATATTTGTATTCGAACAGGAGAAAGGACTTTACACGTTTAATTTTAAAATTAGTAGCAATTATGCTACGTTGTTTAAAATGTTCTACATGCATAATTATATTATTTATGATTTCTCTTTCTGCTGATAAAGGCAGCCATTTGTTTAATTTATCAAATATGTAAAATAACTCAATTCACATACAATGACTTAATTATTCATGATTCTCAAAAAGCAAAAATTAACTGAAAACGATGCACAATGCAATAAGACATTACTTAAAATCAGACAAGATTCGCCTTTCAGTATAATTTTTTTTTCTCTTCTATTTTCTCTAATATTTGGGTGTTAATTCAACAATTTCTGAAAATAGCATACATTTTGGAATTTTAATTTCATGACAACAAAGTTTAACAAAATAGTTCGATTAAAAAAGATATTAAATAGAAAGTATTGCGCAGTAAATAATAATAATAATAATAATGAAATTGTTCATTTCCCTTAATAATTCAACACTGCAATTTGTTTAGCAGAAGACATTTTAACTATTTTTAAAATAAATTTAACAATTCTGTACCTGTATGAATTTCATAATTTTTCTTCAATCAAATTAATAGTCTTGTTTGCCATTTATATTGCAATACATTATATATTTATAAAACTTTAAAAAAAAAAAAAAAAAAAAAAAAAATAATGAAAGTGGTAGATATGTATGTATGTATTTAAAATAAGGTTCTAAGATAAAAAATAATAAAAATATAATATATATATGTATGTTCATTTATAGGTTCTAGGAAAAAAATAAAATATAACTGATAATAAATATATATATTACTATATATATATATATACTTACCATGAAATTTAATGTATTAATAATTACAATTACATTTAATTATTATGATTTAAATTGATTCTTACAGACTAAAAAGTTTAACTTAACATTTCAGTAAGCATTACGTTAGAATAACATTTTATTCTGTAAGTTAAAAATGTGTTTTCTTTTTATTCTTACGCTATATTTCCTTGGATAAAATAATAATAATATAATTTTTTTAAATCTTTAATTATATCTTTATTTTATGAGGGTTCTTTAAGAGATGTGTCGTGAACAATGCCTTGTTTAAAGCATTTAGAATTTAAAACCTTCAAATGTTGTTGACTACTCCAAGAGCTGAGAAAAAGCTATTTTTTATATTACTCATTATTATTTAACTCTAATTTCATTGTTGTTGAAAATTTAATTATGAAAACTAACAGCATCTTATTTAACTTCTTATGGCTAACAATGTGAAATGAAAACATGTTTATTATAGGAAGTTATTTTACTAAAAATTAACCTTGGTGAGACTTAAAAGAAAAATTTTATATAACTGCCAAAATTATTAAATTACAAGCATATTACATACTATCATTTAGATCCACTGTCCTTTTTTCATATTACACTTAAATGGGAGACACTTTCTCTTCCATGCCCACTTTGGATAATTGTTTTTCCACCAACTCCAAGTGGTGAATCTATTTTTAATAACATTAAGTCCTATTGATATACAACCACAACAAAAAAAAATAATAATAAAATAAATCTCTGAATTAATTTAATTTACTATTTTTCTTTAATAACACTTAAATGGGAGGTAATTTTTCTTCCATGTCCAGCGGGTGTAAATACTCTTTCATCAACGCCTCAAGTGGGGGGATCTATTTGTAGTAACATAAAGCCCTATTGATATACAACAACAAAAAAAATAATAATAATAAATTGAATCACTGCATTAATTTAATTTATTATTTTTCTTTTTATGTGACACGTAAATCGGAGACACATTTACTTCCATGTCCGCCTGGGGTAAATGTTTTCTCCAACTCCTGGTGGTGAATCTATTTGTCGTAACATGAAGTCCCATTGAAATACAACCACAATAAAAATAATATGAATATCAAAATAGAAATTTAATCTTTGCATTAATTTAATTCACTAGATTCTGATTGAAATAATTAAAAATGTCATTATAATATCATATATCTGTTAAAATTGGTTTAAATAATTTCTGTTTACAAAATAGTTAAATTAGTTAAGATATAATCATTTTTTATAATAATGTATAATATTTTCCTTTTAAGTAAGATTATATATTATAACTTGATAACCAATCAATTTCTTAACCCTATAAAATGAGAATTGACTTTACACATCTATTATTTATTTACATACTACTATTTGTGCCAAGCCGTGTCTAAAGAAGGCATTTCCCCTACAAACTTTAGCATGCATTTTAAACCTCCTTTTAACGCTGAAAAAATAAACATTTCTAAACTTATTTCCCAAGTACTTAAATAAATTGAATCAAAGCTGAAATTCCGTTGAAAGGAAGTAAAGCCTCGTGTGGAGAAATTGCGAGTTAAAAGGCATTCCAATGCAAAGCACGAAATTTAAGTGCAAATATTTAATTAATTACAATGGTTAATGAATAAGATTAATGAAAATATTTTAAGTTTCGTTAAGTGTTTGAACTAAATAAATATTTGAATTAACTTCCTTAAAATTTATACTAGTTAAATGCTGTTATAAAGAAGAATTAATTGACTTATGGAATTAAAATGATACATTTTCGTGAGGCCTGTGTTGTTTAAAAAAATCATTTTAAATTTGATGCATATGTAACAATACACATATAAATTATTCATTGTATTTTAACAATGATTTTTAATAAAATGGTATTGATTATTTATTTAATGTAATATTTTTTAAAAATAATTTAAGAGAAATCTATCAAAGAGATTATTAGATGGGAAATGAAAGTTTTTAATAAATTTAATGAATAAAATAAAAGTGTTAATAAATGTGTGTTATGTTAAAAACAATGTAATGTTGTAATGTAAAATAATGTTGTGTAAATGTTAAAAAGTGTTAAAATTCTTAATAAAAGTGCTGTCGACTTGATCTTTCCAAATTATGTTCTCTTAACATCCTAATATTCTCTTAAGTATTTTTTACACAAGAAAGAATTTTCAATAATAATTATATATATATTCAATGTGTTTGTATCTGTTATTTTAATGTGCATTTTTCTGTGAATGTAATACAGCATTCTACACTCATGTGTATCCTTATTATGGCTTTGTGTCTCTACATCTTAAAAGTCTTAAAAGACTGGTCATGTACTATTATGCAATTCCGATGCCTATACCACTTTTCTAGTTTGTATGTGGATTTCAGGACAACACTTTATATGTTTACAAAGGAATATAATAAAAATATTTTCAAAAAGCAAATGATAAAGAATTTGAAATAACTGACATTAAAACCAGTCACATTGAATTTCGACTTGAGTTGTATAACTCTTTCAGTCAATAATAAAAATACATCCTATGTTATAGCATATATTTACTTTGGTATTACTTTCAGGTTTGCTTCGAGATGAGATAGAAGAGGTTGCCAAGAAAGCTTTCCAATCCTATCTTGGAGTAGTCGGTTCTCCACCAGTTGGCTTTGAAGATTTCACGGTCAAAGTTAATAAGTACATGCAACTGCCACCATTCAACTTTCCAAATCCTGTTAGCAGACTCGGAGGAATGAAAAGGGTATAATCCACTACAGTATTCAGTATCTAATGTACGAGAAGTACTTTATTGACATATGCAGGTTTGACTGTATATTAAATAATAAAAATTGTTAAATATATTGATATTTAACATAATAAACAGTCTACTTTATAGGCGGTTACCAACTTCTTTTATGGGTGGGAAGTGTTGGAAAGGGTGAAAATAATAATATAAATGGTGAAGAGTTAAAAAATAGAATGATCAATCATCAATAGTAATAATCAATAGGAATTAATCATAGGAATAATTAATAAGAATCATAGGCATAATCAATAGAATTAATTATAGGAATAATTAATAGGAATCATAGACATAATCAATAGGAATTGATCTTAGGAATTAAATCTTAGGAATTAAATCATAGGAATTAAATCTTAGGATCAAATCATAGGAATTAATCAATATGATTTAATAGAAAGAATTAATAGAAATCATAAGCATAATTAATAGGAATTAATCATAGGAATTAATCAATAGGAATGATCAATTAACCAATGATTAATCATCAACTAAGTTTGCACCATTTCATTCAAAATGGTACAAACTTGGTTAACGATTGATCATAGGTTGTTATAAGCATCGTCTACTGCCAATTATATCACTCAATTTCAATGTTCTCATTTCGTTTCTTATAATTATTCTAGAAATATCCAAATTTTGTCTCAAGTGTCAAACTCAAATTTTTATTTAAAATGTATTTGAAAACAGAGCATCGTTTTAATGTTAAACTGTCAATAACTGAACTGTAATTTACTAGCTTTTAATTTAAACTGTAAAAGTATTAGATTTATATTTTAGCAATAGTGGCCATGTTTAGATTTTCACACTGGACCCGAATGTCTTAGTGTCTGAATGTTTCGTATGTAATAATAGGCTATTTCTTTTATTTGAGTGCTAAATTTGAAGTGTTTTAGCAATTATTTTAATGCGTTAAATAACCTTTTTTTGATAATTTTGGGTTTCTAAAAAGTAAAGTATTGTAAATAGTTATTCTAAGGCTGCACATAGCATTGGAATTTAACACGCTGAGCATTACTCTAATTCTTTCTGCTTTGATGTAGGGGCTATTAATTAAAAAAAGTGAAAACACAAATAAAGGCCTGTAAGCATCAACACTTTAAATTGTTTGAATATTTTACCAGCTAGCCTAAAAGCCTTGATTCAATAAAAATAAAAACCAGACAAAGATTATCACGTAAATGGATGAGTTGAGGTTGGTATGAAGGTAGAAATAGGTACTCATAAATGAAAATCTTTGACAAGGATTACGGCAGAGAAGAAAAAATGTTGCGACACAGTGTTCTATAAAAATTTCTACTTTGTAAGTTTCAAGTTCCTGTAATCTTAGAATAACTTAGTGACAACCATGCTATTCAAGTCAAATGAACTCTCCCATTTAAATAAATGAGTAATTTTTGTTTTATGTAAAAGAAAAAGAAATTAATGCAACATTCATAGTCAAAATATTTAAGCAATTGTTTAACTTAACTTTTATTAATACTTTTATTAAACAGGTTATAAAACCTTAACATGTTTAATTAAAATATATAGATGTTTATTTATTTATGTATTATTTTATTTTTGTTAAAATTTGATAAAAATTGAAAAGAAAACAAAAACAAAAAATACATCTTTGCTTTCATACATTTTTGTTCTTTGTTAATGTATCTTTTGTTGTGTGTTGCCAATTTCTAGATATATGACAGCACAAAATATTTTAATATCAAATATAAATCTTATACAATAGAATACATGTACGGAGACATTAAGAACGAGATGGTGTAGTTATTTAATTAAAAAATAATTCTTGATTAGCATATGAGATTACCAATATTTCAAATTCTATATCAAAATACATGTTAATTATTAAATTTTGCAATTATTTCTTTAAAAAGCGTATCAGGGTTTAAACAAATATAATATTTAAACTACCTGATAAAATATTAACTTAAAATTTACATTTGCCAAAAACTATTGAGTAAATGAAAATCTAGATGAATTTTTAGCAATAGCATATTTGGCAATAGATATCTTTGCAAATAAGTTTCTACGTCAATTGCAAATGTCAATTTAATTCAAATTTTTATAATAATTAAAATTAACCATATAAATTATACCTTATAATAAATTTCTAGCTTTTTTTTTGTACTAATAATATATCTTACATAAATTTACATTAGCTCAAATATTTAGAAGTTTGAACAATAAAATGAAAGAAAACATATTTTTAAAAAATGTTATATATATCTCCAATGTCCATTTAAGTAAATTATTATGTAAATTAAGTAGGTGACAAATAAAATAATAAAAAGTGTAGATAATAAGATATATAAGAATTATTAACTTCTTTTATATATTATCCAAAAGCTTAAGAAAGACATGAAAATAAAGCGCTTTTAATTCTTAGTCTGCTTAAATATTCTGCATTAGCAATAAAAAACAACGGAGGGACTACCAATTATGAGATAAATTTCAATTAATGCATGCATTAGTTATTATGTGATATTTATTTTTCTCTGTATTAGATAATAGTTTTATTTTTCAAATCTTATAAATGATTTAATTATTTAAATTCATATAGTTGTACAATTTGTTGTTAAGATATTCAATAGATTATTTGAATAATGTTGTCAAACTATTTATTTAAATGTGTATGGATAAAAGTTATAACTTAAAAGTATTTTTAATTTTTTTGTTGTATGCAATTAAAAATATATCATATGCTATTTAAAAATTTCAACTTCATAGACTTTAAAAATATTTGTTTATTAATCAATATTTTATAGTTTATCCATAATGCTTAATTTTTGTTTATCTAACCAAATATTTTATTATGGTTTATGGTTTATTATACCATAGATATATTTTAAATTAATTAAACACATAAAAATAATATATTATGAAATAAATTTATAAAAAAAAAAAAAAACAAAACGAGAGTTGAATTCATGAAATTTCTGGAATAAAAACATGTAGACAATCTAATATTTTCATTTCACTTTTTTTTGTTATTTTTCGTCGCAATGCCTATATTCATATCATTTGTGTTTCTTTTTCAAATCTTAAAGACGAATGTCTATAATGTTTTTATGTGCTATATAAATTTGTAATAATTAATTTCAAAAATGACAAAAAGTGAATATTAAATGAAAGCTAACCTTTTGAATCAATGTGGACACATTGACTTTAAAAATTTATTTTGTCCCTTTGATCTTAATATAATATTTAAAGCAATAAAACATGAAAGTTCCTCGATATATTAAAAATCACAGTTGTACACATGTCTAGTTTGTAAAAAAATAAAAACAGTGTCTGTCTTTAATTATATTTTCTCAAAGAATAAATAATTAAATTTTAATCAAAAACAAAACTTCAAAATAAAAATTTCAATTTAAAGTGTATTTCTTAAAATAAATTTCTGACTTTGAATAAATATGAAGAAAAGGCCATTTTGAGAATGACATGTTACTTTTAAAGTTTAAATCAAATTTATTTTTTATATTCAATTCATTTACGAATGTTATGAAAAATATATGGTAACACATTTTGACTTTTAAAAAAAAAAAAAAAATTACAAAAGTATTCTGCAAAATATTTTCTTATTTAAATTCGAAAAAATACCTTATTGCGAAGTTGTGAAGATACCACGACGCAGCTCTTAGCATTATTAATGTTATTAATACCAATCGTAAAATTTAAATAAGTTATTACTTTACAAACTTTACTTTACAACTGTTCACTTATTTATTTTCTTACTTTTTAAATATGATATTCTGTTTTTAATAAAAACTATCTTCCCAAAAAATATAACAAACATATTTTCAAAAATATATTTTGCACAAATTTTAAAAGATTATACAAAAATTTTTATTTTAATTATTTTAAATGAAAAATGTATTGGACATTTTCTAAATTATTGATAAGATTTTATAACAATGGACATATTTTTAATAGTATAGAAGACACCAAAAAACTTTTAGAACGATATGGCAATGAAAAAAATGGGAATCTTATGTAGTAGCATATTGGATGAAATGATGAACATGCTGAGAAATATTCTTTTTCTTTAAAATATGTTTCTTTAAAATATCACGTACTAACAAGGATTGAAGGGACGTTTTTGCACATTCCGATGAACCCATATAAGATGGAAACTTCCATGATTTTACTAATATAAAATGTTTAGAATAAATACTTTGTTTTCTTTTCTTTATTTAGAAGATATTGCCGTGTATAGGGCTGTTAACAGTTTAATGGAGATCGCATTTAACGATTTCGCATATTTATATCTTTTCTTCAATCGTGCAAAATTTAAATTCTGACTAGAATGATAATATTTTTAGTCCCTTTCTATTAGTATGACTATAATAACAGCCATTTCAACGTGATTTCATGTTATTTTAAAAGTATTTGATCTCAATCTACTTCAGTATCCAAAGGGCTATTACTTGCATTTTACTTTGGGCGTTATTAATATTTTTTAAAATTTTTTTGAAGAAGTCATTTTTAGTCATAATGGCAGCGATATTTCGTATGGTGATTTAGAAAGCTATTATTCTAAACCAAATTCAATTTCAATCCAAATGGTTAAGTTTGTTCATCACTTTTGTGAAAATTTATATGATGGGAATTTGGTTCAGCTATTCCTGCCAACATCGTCGAAATTGAGTCTGGCTCTGACCCAAGTTTCGAGCAATCCTTCTTCGAAATGACCTCCTCAGATTCCCCTAAGCTCAAATGCATGTATTCTCTCATTAAGTGTCAAGTATTTATATAGAGCGTAAACTGAAATGGAAACTAAAAACCCTAGTATTAGAATTTATTCTGTTTTGTGCATGGTCTGGGTCATTTTATTGGTATGATTATGTCTATTCTTTGATCAACAAAATTTAATCCTTTGATGTTGGATCAGTATGTATTGAATATTAGTTTTCATTACATCCAGATATTTTTTTTTCTCTTATAATGACTATAAATGAAATAATAAGCGGATATTTATATTTTAAGCTTTTATAACTAAAAATGTTTGTAGATTAGTTTTTATACACAAGCAAAAAAAAAAATTTATAACAAAGTTAAATACGAAACATTTACCAGTTTTTGCCAATATAATGGAGTTAAACTCAGAGAATAATGCATAGTAAGTTATATGAAATTTATTTTGGAGAAATGTCATTTATGCCTATCCATATTAAAAATAGTTGTATTAATTGACTGTAATTAGAAATTTAAAATGAGGAGAATACATGAATTTGGATCCAATCTTCCATAAAAAGTTTCATTTAAGCTTTTATAATTATCAAAAATTTCTTTATGGAAAACTAATGAGTCAGAAAAGGGGCAATATATTAAGTTAAACTTACTGTATTAACCGGAAAAATGTTTAAATAAACTAAATCATTCTATTCAATGATTTTCACCATGCAGAAGTAGAAAAGTCAAATCTGAAATTATAATTCGGAATTTACTAATAAATGCCTAGATAAAAATCACAAATAATACATAATTTATATGAATACTATTTCAATATATTTTTGCAAAATTCCTATTACTTCTGTTACAGACTTCTGTGCCTTGACTTCAAAAATCGTTATTTCTTAATGCAAAAACCAAGTTTGATGAAAGACTCTGAATGTAGTTAAAAATGCCTAAATTTGTGAAACAATAATTTTATGGAATGCACACAAATATTACTCATAAATAAGCTACCAGTGTAAAAATAATATATATATATTATAGCCATATGATTTTGGATATTAATTAAACAGAACCTAAAATCTTTTAACTGTGTAAACATCATCTGCATATTTGTTAAAAATTATACATATTTTTAGATATTAAATACAAAAAATAATTTTAATACCTGCGGATTAAAAAAAAAAAAATTTTTATTTTCATTTCTAATTTTAAATTGAGCAATTATTGCATTTGGAATATTATAACATTTTGAAGAAGAGTAATATGTAAATGAAATTTGATATTATTCATACAAATAAACACGGAATTACCTCCTTTAAATGCGTAACTGGATCACTTCTTTTTAATACTACTTTATAACTTTTATTGATGTAAAAACAATAAAAAAACTTCATTTTCTGTTAACTTTAATGCAGTTAAAATCCAAATTCTAACGGTTTTCTAGTCTGAACTTGAAAATCTCGTAATAATTATTTGAATGAAAAATAAATTGATTGTTGAGATATTGAAAAAAAAAAAGTTTGTCTTAGAAAGAAAATTATCCTTAAAGCGAAATATCATCCCTAAAATAGTTATTTCATGTTGATTGTGAAATGGTATTAAAATACCGGATAAATGTACAAATACTGTAGAAGATCACAGAATAACTGAATCATCAAATGAAATTGCTCTTTCAAACCTAATCATTATTCATACATATTTATCCCATCATTATAGTCATTTTTGTGGGAAATAAATTAAGTTAGATTTCCAATATAAATTGCTACTATCTTTTAAATGAGAAAAAGTCCAATTCCAATTTGATCACTTATGTTCATTTTCATCCTTTTACAAATGATGAATTGTCATTTATGGAGCCAATATATTTGTTTATCAAGGAAATGCTAATATTCAAACGATAAGAAATTATTTAGAAAACTAGTAACTTTATAAGTATTTATGTAGTAATTTTAAGTAACTTTGAGTTTGTAGAACTTTAAGATGTGTTGTAGCATTATTTGATAGTAATTATATGTTAATTGATAAAATACATAATTAAACAACTTTGCTTCTTTATATCTGTGTAGATTTTTTGTATTTCATTTTCCTTCTTTCCTTTTTACAAAAATTAAAAAGACTATCTTCCAACTTATTTTTCACAACATGTTTAGCAAAAACATAACAGCACATAAACGAAACACATCTCTGGCAGAAACAAACACTAATCTCCTTAAATGATGACATATTCCGGAGAAATTATAATGTTATAGATCATGGGTATGACAAACAACGCATAGTAGACAAATTAGATGCAGGTTTAATGCCAACAGTAGTAGACGAAAATGCAGCTGTCATTTAATGTGATTTTTTTTAATATTTGTTTGGCACATCGGAAGCCGGCGTATGGCGAATACCAGGGAATAGAACGTAGAGACAGACGCTATTTGGCTAAGCCTCTTTTCTTTTGCTTCATCTAAAACAACAAGGCACTATATATGCTGATATGCATGACAGTGGTCTCTTAGCAGAGGGATGTGCTATGCACATCTGGGTACCACACTACGTTCAATCGCTATGGGAATTTCTGGGGATATGGGAATCCTTCGAAGCTGGCTGTTGTAATATAGAAAATGAGCGCAATGTGTCCAACATCCGAAAATGGAGAATGTTAAGTCTAATACCAACAATCCATTCATCCAAAAGTTTTTAGTTGCACTCAAACTCAGGATTTGACAAAAGGCGGTGAAAAGATGTCTCTCTCTCCTTTCTGACAAATAATATGAAAAATATTGAAAATAATTTTTGTTAGAAATGATAATTTATGTTCTTATGAATTATTTAATAGTGAGGTGTTTTTTCCACACACAACACAGCGGTTTAACTATAATTTGATTAAATTTTCCTCTTGTTTGTGCAGAAATCGCATTGGATTATAAACAAATACAAATACAAATATACAAATTGATACATATACAAATTAATTATAAACTATTGATTTTATTATTGTTTATTTGTTGACTTCATTTGTTTTGATTCTGATTTAGAACTTACATCATTCAAAAATCCAATTCGTATTTTGTATTCAAAAATCCAATTCCTGTATTCACTTAATGCTATGAATAACGGTACCCCATTGTATCTTCAATAAACCTTGCTTATGTTTCAAATTTCCAAAATTTAACAAATTAAAATTATTCCAAATTAAAGATTTTAATTATAAATTACAAAATATAATTGCATATTTAAAAAAATCATTAATTCATTAATTTTAATTTTAAATCATTAATTTTTCTTGTATTATTTGGCAATTTTGGACGAAATATTTACTGTTACATATAAACGTTTTTGTTTCTTGACTGTGATAATCAAGTTTGTTATATGGTCTGACGGATATATATGGATACAAATATTAAATTGTACAATGGTCTAAAAATAATAATAAACAAGTTGTGGTAGCAAAATACTTAACACAGCAGAAATATAGACAAAAAATCAGCCCATTCTGCGATCTCAGATGTTTTACAAAATATCCTATTGGCAAACGCCTACCTTCAGATTGCATTGATAAATATTCCACCTCCTCAAATTGGTATTGACAAAATACGTTACTCAAATTATATTGGTGAAAACCGTTTTAAAATGATATTGACAAAAATATTCTACTCAAATAACATTCATGAATTAGTTTCCCTTTTAGTACAAACCTGTATTCGATCAAAATTCCTCATTCGCTTGCTCTTAAAGCAGAAATGTCAGTATTATGTTTATTTATATATTATTTATTTTGACTCACATAAATCAGTTATTTCTCTGATCTTTATAAAAACTAAAGATATTGTGTACATGAATAGTTGCGGGCACAAATATTATATTTATATAAGCACTGAAAATCATGAACCAGTAAGTTGCTCAAAAGTTAGAATTTTTCCGATGTCTGGAAACAAAAAAGAACATTATCGCCGAAACAAACTCTCAATTGTTTAATTTTTTCCTCTATAAAAATCACACTTACGGTGATTTCGAAGAATGGTACAGCCAGACAGACTGTTCTGCAAGTTGGTAAGCATGTAGTGGGAGTTAAAGCGCTGAATCCAACATCGGTTGAAGCTGCACGGGTCTTTTCGGTCAGAACGCCTCTTATCATTTATGTACTCAATCCAAAGCCTCTGAATAGTGAATGGTCTTTTTTTTAAATAACATTGACATCACAATTTTAGAATTCCATTACAACGAGTATCATTTCTGAGGATTGTTGTTCAATTAAAACTATACATAAGTTACTAAATTATAAATAAGCTATATTTCTGCAATGTTAGTTATTGCT
>BPLR01013330.1:0-100675 GCA_021605095.1 Caerostris extrusa | reverse complement strand
CTGGATGCAGATATTGAAAGGTGATGACGATGGGGTTGTGATCGAGGAAAGTTCAGAGAGAGATTGAATTGTATACGGAAGTGAAAATTGTTGGTAAGTGTGAGGTCAATAGTGGAAGCCGAGTTATGGCCAAAACGAGCAGGAGTAGGGGAGCAATGATGTCGTTAGAATTTAGAGCAAAAGTGCATTGTGTTACCTAGTGGAAGTATTCCTGTTACCTGCTGCAGTTACTCTTTTATATCAGTTGTTGCTGCGATACCACATCAGAAATCGAACGAAAGCGCCATGTTGGTCGCCAACAGAACTATTTTTTTGTTGCCACACAAAACCCGGTTTCTTTACCATCCGTTTGGTGCAAACCGGCTATCTTTGCATCTTCCGAGTTCGTTTTCGAATTATTCATTTTAAAGTTCGATCCCTGACTTTTTGATTACCCGTTTTCTGTGTTCTCTTTTGTTTAAGGTTTATTATAAAATAAATTCAGCATATAGACCATTAGATTATGTAAATTAAAAGATTAGAAGAATTTATCGTTAATATTACGAAAATTATAATAATAATAATAATGTGCAGAGCACAAATTTTAAATTCATTTTGCAAATAATTAAAAAGTTCCTAACAAGAATTACATACTAAGGAACTTTATGTGTGAAACCGAATGTTATTAATTACGATAAAAAAATTATGGATTTTGTTTTAATTTTCATTTTAAAAATCACACTTAAAGTAACTTATTTTTGCACTGTATTAATCAAACTTAAATTGACTCCATTTACTGAATGGAATTCATCTGAAATTTTGTATTTCAAATGATGATTCCAAACGAAAATACCAAGAAGTTAAATTTACAAGGAAAATAATTAACTTTTAATTTTTATTAAAATTTATTTATCTTGATTTCTGGAATAGCAATTCTGAAATAATCAATGTTTATAATAGCTAACATGCAAATCTAAATATATTTGTGTTTTATTTGAAA
This sequence comes from Caerostris extrusa, assembly GCA_021605095.1. Classification (NCBI taxonomy): domain Eukaryota; kingdom Metazoa; phylum Arthropoda; class Arachnida; order Araneae; family Araneidae; genus Caerostris; species Caerostris extrusa. The sequence goes on along the minus strand of BPLR01013330.1, from coordinate 99,696 downwards.
CAAAAATGTATATATCATAAATGTATAAATCAACATATAGACCATGAGATTAGAAGTAAATTAAAAAAAGAATGCGAGCAATATATCGTGAATATTATGAAGAATTACAATAATAATAATAAATTGTGCAAAGCTATTTTTAAATTCGTTTGCAACTAATTTAAATGTTTTCGAACAAAATTCTAAAATAGGAATTTATGTGTAAATGCCGAATGTTATTTTTCACAATAACAAAAAGAAAAATTGTTTCAATTTTTTTTATTTTAAAAATTAAACTTAAAGTTGCTTATTTTTACTGTATTAATCAAACCAAAAGACTCAATTTATTTAATTTCATTCATCTGAAATTTTGTCATTTGAAATGATAATTTAAACAGAAATATCAAGAAGGAAATTTACAAAAGGAAATAATCAATATTTCAATTTGTATTAAAATCTATTTATCTTGATTTCTTAGAATAAGCAATTCTGAATAATAGGGCATTCACAGAAGTCATAGCTTAATAAAAAATAAATATATTCATATTCATGTTTGAAACAAAAATTTAATTCAATAAAATGGAGAGTAAAATTCATTAATATTCCATGAAAAGCAATCGTTTCAATTTTAATCGGGTAAATGGAAAGTAAATAAGAATTTTAGCACTTATCAAAAAACGCGTTAATTGGATTTCCATAATACTGAGCATATCATCATTTGGCAAACAAGTTATAATGTTTCCTTCAAAGATAAATTTTTTAACCAAATAACGAATGGCTAATTATTCATTCCCCTACATTATTCATAATAAGCAATTTTGATAAAACATGATTGAAATATTGCTAGAGTTTAGTTATGTAGCGTGTTAGTTTATTTTTAAGCGTATAATAATAAAAAAATAAAGAATTAGCATTTTTATTCAGAACTTATAAAATGCTAAAAGCTGCTTCTAAATAAGTCGGATAAAATAAATTTAAATATTTTTTTACTGAGAGCATATTTCAAATTCTATTTCATGAAAATTTTAAAAAGAAAGCATGTTATTATATTATTTTCAGCATCATAAAAATATAAGCATTTTTATTATTAAAATCGCATCCATTTTTAATGAATTAATGACAAAAAGTGAAACATTAAATTTTAAAGGGTGAAACATTATATTTTTAGAACTTTGCTTATAAAAGTTTTGAAGATTACTTGAATTCATTTTAATGAAACTAAATTTTGAAAATGAAAGAATATTTATGAAAAAGAAAGAAGCATAAACTAAAATTTTTATATATGAGTTTACTTAAAAATAAATTAACAGTTTAAAAAACTAACATTCATTTACTCGTCAGTCATTTTATTCTTAGGTTAACAATTATTTTTTACTTTTTAGTTTGATTAACTCTAAAAGCGTGTTTTTTAGTTTTTTTAAAATATTAATTTATTTTTACTTTTAGTCTCTAAAAAGCGTGTTTTTTTAGTTTTTTTTAAACTATTCGTTTATTTTTTTACTTTTTAGCTTGATTAACTCTAAAAAGCATGTTTTTTAGTGTTTTTTAACATAATATTTTAAATGAGGTCCCGGTACGGAGGGTGGAACTATAGTTATTACAATAATGTAATTGTGAGTAAAACAAAGGCTAAAGCGAATAGTCCGTTATTGCCATTGTTCACACAGGTTTGAATGTCTTTAAAAAATACTTTCATTCTACATGGGTTAAATTGCTCCTCATAAGTTAAAATAAAATCTCTAATCCTGGCGATCCTAATCTTGATGAGATAATAACCTTATCAAACTATTTTTAGTGTCGTCGGTCCTTGATAAGTCTACAACGTTTAAATTAAATCGGAGCGCTTAAAAAGTAGAGGGCAAAATCGAGCCCAAAGAGTCAGTTACAAACACACAAAGAATCATATAGGTAAAACTAATATAAAAGCGTATTAAAAAGAATCAACTGTTTTCTTTCTGAAAGATACCTGTAAATGTTTCTTTGCAGTTTAAATAATGTATATGAGGAGAAACAGATCTCAAAAAAAAAAAGTCAGGGTTCATTACAAACATACATACAAACATACAAACATACAGGTGAAACTAATAAAAGCGTATTAGAAATATAATGTTCATATAAATGCTACATATTTGAACTTCATATGTTCTTCATACATCAAACTGATTTCTTTTTTAACCTCAGAAATAAATTGTATTTAGTTATTCTGGCTTTAAACTTACTAAACTTAAATTCTTCAATCGATTTCTGTTGCTTAGAATTTCCATAATTTGCATGATGAAAATGTAAACATTACATTACATCTTCATAAAACAGTTTATTTTACGAAAATATAAAATTTTCTAGAAAAAAATATTATTATTAAACGTACAATTAAGTAGAAAAACTGGAATGGTATGTTAACTGATGAAAGAAATATATCAAATAAAAGGTCAGAAAATAACAAATAAACAAAAATAAATACTTAAACTAAATAAAACTATAAAAAACTAAAATAAAGATAAGAAAATTTCGATTTTCATGATAGTAATAATTTTTTTTTTTTTTGCATTCTGTTTTATTATTTTAAATTTATTATTTTTAAATTTGATCATTTACATTATTTAAATTTTTTATTTAAGTTTTAAAGATTGATTTTTTTTTCGTCTTAATAATTTTTATTATCTTGCAGCTGGCAAACTTTTCTTGGATGCCTTATGTAATAATTATTATTAATAAGATAAGCCAACGCGGTTAACAATGCCATTTATAACGAATAGGTTAGGTTTAATTCAATGCTTTATGTACCGCCGACTCGAACATTTAACAACGCCAGATTGCATTAATGAGAAAATGAGAAATGAATCTACGAGGACAAATGTTAGGAGTATCGTGTTTCTAATGAACTTTAGGTATAGATGTCTTTCATTTCGTATGTCATTTAAAATGAACTCCGATATCTCTCACCCGATTGTCCTACTGCTAATTGAAATCAGATGCAATTGCAATCGGAAAGAGTATCTGCCTATCTGGTATCTAGTCTCAAGTCTTTTAGTAATCTGGAATTGGAAATACATATTAACAATTTTTTATCAATTTTAGAAAACAGTTATGTTTGGAATAATTAAATTTAGAAATTGCGACTTCCTAAAATTGTGTAGCACTAATTAGTCTATTATAGGATTGTAGTTTTAGAATTGCAATATCTTTTTTAATTTAGATTGTGTAAAATTGGAATTGTTTCGTTTAAAATAGAATACGTCGATCTTAGACCACTGTTTCTGTTCGAGTAGGATCCTCATCATATTAAAATTTTAATTTAAAAAACATAATTTAACGGATAATTAAGGAAATATGTAATTTTGGTGAAATATTAAAACATGAAACAGGACTCAAATTTAATTAAGTTTAAATATTAAAAACAAAAAATTTCTCTATTGGCAAACTAGAAGATAAATTTTGCCAATAACAAAAGTATACCTGTTTTCAGGCTCTTCACATGTTGTGTTTTATTGACCAAAACATGTTTCATGGTATAAATGAGCTTAACAAATAAGATGTAGTTGTTTCTAAACAATTCCTTGAAAGATCCAAAATAATTTTTAATTCACATATATTTCAGTGCAAACATATTAAGGTATAATATAGAATATGGGTGTAAATGGCTGTTGAATTTTCGGTTTGATTTTGGTTTGTCACTATACGGATATTTTGGCTCACTTTAGGCTAATTAGACCGGGACTCATAGTTTAACGTTGATTCCGAACCACTCACAAACATCTATAACACCGACCGGATGCGAACCTGAAGCCTGGGTACCACAAGCCAGAACGTAGCCAAATAGACCGCCTGTTTACCGTTGAAGATATAATGGGTTTATTCAAATTTTGAGTAATCTGCAACTTTGAAACTTTGCCGAAAGTGGAATTCTTGGTTTCCGAAAAATGGAGAACATAAGGTGAATATAATTATTGAAATGTCAGAATTGAGAGGAGATATTGCCACAAACATATCAGTTATTTTTTAACAACAGAAAGCAGACTACATACTAGCAAAGCAATCACTACAACTAATTTGCAATTTTTAAAACGATGGAGACCTCTGGTGTCGCCCCACATCTAGAGTAAAAGTTTGTTTAAAAATTTTCTCTTCGCACGTGGTCCACTATATAACTCTAGTGGATGGTGGATTCTTACTGCAACAAGTGAAAACGAATCAATAACTAAAAACCGTTTGACCAATCAATTTTTCCCTTTAGTAAAAAAAAAAAAATATATCCTATGTCCGTCTCTGATTTCTCAGTTATTAGTCGACGAGGGCCCAATACAGTAAAGAACTACAAAAACAATTATTAAAGGCATTGAGAGTAACACAAAAAGGGATACAGTTAAGAACAGTAGGGTACATGATGAGTGATCTCAGTCATGAGCACACCATGGTCACAAAGTGGCCCAGATATCTGTAGCAGCCAATCCTATTCTACACAGGAGACTCTGTAAAAAGGCATGGCCCTTGACAAGTCTAAAGCAGGCCACGTCGACCACTCTAGGCAAGGAACTAGGAATTCTTGTTGACTAGGAATTCTTATTAATTTCTTATTCTTATGACTTTTCTTTGTATGATCACTTTTTTTCTCAGAAGCCTTCTCTCTATACAGGTAGAAACAGTTGGATTTAATAGAGGGAATATGGGGCCTGAATGGCCGAGTGGCTAGCGTTCTGGAGTTCGGTACCACAGGTTTCGGGTTCGAATCCCGGCGGTGCCATGGATGTTTGTAGTGGTTCGGAATCCACTTTAAGCCATAGGTCCCGGTCCTAATAGGATCGTAGAGCGATGCGGGGGCATTGTTACTCCGCGTCCGGGGCGTATCTTCAAGTTAAACGCGCCCACTGGGTAATGCAAATTGAGTAACGTCTGTGCAGCGCTTGCTTTAAGGCATCCAAGACCAAGCTGTCTAGGTATTTGCCAGCTGTATTAGATAAAAAAAATAGAGGAATATATATATATATATATATATATACTGCCTTATATGATGCAAAGGCGATGCTCATTTCCATATATCCCTCCATGATTTGAAATCTACTGCAGAGCAACGAATTTCCCGATGTTCTATCTTTACTATGCAGTTTCTAAAAATCTCACATTCACAGTGATTGGGGTTTGCCAAGGTCATAATTGCCGGCCTGGAATTAACAAAAAAGCTGTTTTTCATTTCATTTTGACACTGCTCTATTTTGTCTAAAAAGCCTAACAAATGGCGGCCATTTCACCATCAAAGTTATCAAAGTGCCAATGTCATAAGATAATGTACATTCAATAAAATGAACTCCAGCTCCAGTATTTTGTATGGCCCCTTCGGACAAACCTTCAGTATAATCATGGTGTCAAGTATCCCCAGGAAGCATTTCATATAAAGTAAAAATATCGAATGCTTCACCAAACTTTAAACACAATTTAAATCAATGTAATGCTATGAAAAAATTCTTTTATTTATTTTTAACAATGCTATATTATTTTTTTTATAATTTATAAAGATAAATAAAAGGCATTTTTTTAAAAAACTTTTATGACCTTCGTTTGGTTACTTTGAGTACATGGGGTATATACTTTTGCAAGTTTAGCTCATCTCTGGTGTAGAGTAATTTATTAGCTGTACAGAAATTATTGTGTCTTTCATACTAGAGCGGAACAAAATGTAGCTTACAAAGAAGACATTTTCAAAGAATCCATTAAATCGTAAGCCATTTTTCAAAATGCCCCTACCCTTCATTTTCATAAGACCGCAAAATGGGCGCAAATATAGAACTGACTTCGGAAGGAAAATCATTCAACATTTAGATTCAAATGGTCAAATCCGATGGGGGAGGGAAAACGACAAACAAACAAATAACCATTTAGTCAATGAAAACAGCATTGGAAAGTCATTAGCAATTAAAGTAAAGAAATAAATACCACAATTTGAAGATGAATTTCCTTTCTTATTTTTTATTAGATTTTCATCTTTTTTTTATTCCCATTAAGTATAACTTTTTCACTCATTTCATATAAATTTATAGTTTTTTTATTGATAAAAACGTTTTAAAATGCCTAAAATTATGTGGAATGATTATTATAAAACAGCACAACGAATTAGATAATAATAATAATATAACAATTAGATAATAACAATGGATATCGGAAAATATAATGGATATATAATGGAATCGTCATATAGAACACTATAATTTATAAAAATAATTTGCAATTGCATGCAATTTAACATTTACCGAAGAATTTGTTTAAAAACAATCACTAATTTAAGTGCTCAATTTATTAATTTAATGATGTAAAATTTTTATAGAACCACCAAGTATAATTTTTATTGAAATTTTAATAAATTTCGAACTGATATTCGAATTATCTATCATCATCATCGAATCTATATATAATTTATCATCATCATCATCATCGAATTCATATATCATTTATCATCATCAGAATCATTTTTTACAATTTATAAAACTTGTAAGAAAGAATTATTTACCAGAATACATTTTCATTTTTCCACCATGTAGGTGTATTTCAGTTTAAAACCTTATAATTTCTATTTTTCTCTGAATTCTTCAAAAAAAAAAAATGATTTCTATTATAAAAATTAATTATTTTATTTTTTTAAAACAGTCTGAAATATTAATGTAAGTCCATAAGCTGATAAAAAATGTCAAATTCATGTTTCACTTTCTTTATTTATTTTGTTATCCCCAAAATATTTTAATCAAAAAACTGTTTATTGAAGAAATTCAACGTCAGAAGTAAAATGCAATTTCACTAAAAGCTAAAGTAAAAAGCGCTGACCATGATGAAAAACAAGATATTTTAAATCACCTTTTTCTTATAACAACATTCCATTTGTTTTTCCTTGCTTGTTTTCCAACGGTTTATATCGTAAAGACTATTTATCTTTTAACAAAACATGAAATTCTGCGGAAGATGGCTTAAAAGTTAATTTTTAGTGAACAATAGGATGACTGGAAACTGTTACTAAGTTTGATAATGACTTTTGGCAGTTTTTTTTAGTGAAGGAAGCTAACAATTCTTAAGCATGTGTTTTTTCCATCTCTTTGTTCAGTGAAAGTTTTTTTCTTCCTTTCTCTATGAAGTTTTGACAAATTTTTGTAAATCGATTCGCTTAAAATCTGAATATAGGATGGGTAGAAAATCATTTGTTAAAAACTAATTTTTATTTAGTTTTTTTTTGCCTTGTTAAATTATGCTTAGTTAGCAAGTTTAATAATATTAAATATATTTTATTTTGTCACAGTTAAAGGGTTAATCAAAAATAATTCCATTTCCAGGTAGGTTACCCATTAAATGAGTTGAAATAACTGGCTTAGCTTTAAAAATACAACGCAAAGTTAAGGCAAGTTGTTCGGCCATTTAACAGTCAAAATTTCTCTCGAACAATACTTAGCCGATGCAACAATATGCAGATATTTTTTGTGGAAATATGCAATAACTAGAAAAATAAATTTGTGATTTTTGGACAAAATGAACTGATTTTTAGAAAAACTAAAACTGTGTTACTCAATTGCCACCAACACGTAACATTTCATTTGTATTGAAGAAGGAATTTAAGTTTTTTAACTTATTACTGGGTTGCACACATCCCTTTCTCTGAAAGTTTCGAATCTCAGAAGCAAATTCCAATTGGGCAATTCAAGGGGCCCTGACACTTCAGCCAAAGTATTCCGTGCATTGTGTAAAAATCTGAAAATATAATTCAAAATCCGAAGAGTAGTCACAAAATTATTACTCAAATTAATTAGTTCATGCCGAAATCATTAATACAACACTAAATGATTTCGGCATGAACTCTTCATCGGCATCAATTCTTCAAAATCTTTAGAAGAATTGATAAATTCTGAATTGAATGTGTCACATTCTCCTTAAATTGAAATCACTTGAACAAGACAACCATTATCAGTAAGAAAGTATGGGTCGTTCCACCACAATTTGTGATTAAATAGTCTTTCTGGATTTACACCTCGATATAAGATGTCTGCCGGATTCTGCCGATGAAATATATACCACTGCGGAAGAGATAAGAACTGTTGAATTGTAGCTACTCTACTTTAAATGGTTTGAAATCCATTGACTCTTCCTTAACCAATATAGCACGATCACAAAATCATTCCAAAGATGAACTTGATTTACTGCCAATTTTAGACACTTGATTTTTAACACTAATTTTTATAATACGACAGCAGCACACAGTAAAATACTGGTAATTGTTAGGCTTTTTAACATTGACAATCCAAGATTTGCTTGGTACTAGTTTCACCATTGTCTGTCCAGATGAATTTTTGATTTCCAGTAGAATTCTGATGTGGTGCAACGTTCTGAATCATTAGCAAGCCCATGAAGTTAAACCATTGTATCCTCCTCAACAATTATTTTTGTTTCAGTATTCAATTTGCCTATACTAGTTAGTCCAGCCATAAATTGAGGCCATTCATTGTTCTCCTCACTTGGAAGCGGATCACTCCAATTATTTTTAAGACTCCCCAATCTTGATATAAACATTTTGGCCTTAGCTACTACATGACAAGGAAGACCTAAATAATTGAAAAATCTTGCTATAGTAGATAATATGTTTCTTCTAATGTAACTACTGCTAGGGTCCACCTTAAGTCTGAAGAAAAAAAAACAGCCCTTTAAAAGTTTCCATGATTCTCCAAAAGTGTTGGTCTCATCTTGATTCGAGAAATTGTAATATTCATCTAAGTTTTGCAAAAGTCCTGGATGGTTAACAACTTATGAAGCTTCATTCCCAATTTCTGCAAAATATCTAAAAATTGGTACTGCAACGCTTTGGCGTCTTCCAATGTTGAAGTTCCACATAATACATCCTCCATGTAAAAGTTTATGCGAAGTATAGGAGGAGCTGTAGGAAAACTTCTCCCTTCATTCATCGACAATTGTTTTAATGTCCTCATAGAAAAATAAGGCACATACGCAGTGTTATATGTAATAGTATTTAGTCCATTCATCTGAGGTGGATCATTAGCATTATCCTCAAATAGCCTTCTCTGAAGGCAAAGTTAGCTCGAATTTATCAGAATCATTCTATGCATCATCTTGACATCTTCCTTCGCTGCATAAACATACTTTTATCCTATCATTATCGAAAATAAATCGTCTCGTATGACTAAGTTATTATACTGCAATGAGTTCAGTGATACACCAGCAATTTAACACTATCGTTAATTTTTAGTACTCTTTTTTCAGGCCTAATATACCGTGATGTGTTGCGTAGTATTAGATTCCTTACTCTCTTCAATTTCTTCCATGAGTCCCAATCTTCGATATTTCTCCGAAAACGTTTTATACAGTGATGGATATTATATATCTCTAGAGAAGCGAATCCACAGTAAATAGAGTCTTTTAAGAGCAACATTCCTAGACAGACCAAAACATGATGGGTGATTCCCGAGGAGCATTGCAACGACGTCCATTCTGATTTCTCTAATATTCTTGATTTTTTTGTTATCTCGACTTCTACCTTCTGTATCTCCCAAAACATTTTGAACGTTTTATTTAAATCTCCTTCCCGGGTTAAGCCACAATGGACTTTACCTTAGTTCGTTTGATCTATGCAACCGCTACCTACATAACCAAACACAGTATTTTGCAAGAATAATTGTGAATTTTGTCAATATATTTGTCCCAGACTCAACAGTTAATAAAATACTTCTGAACCTAACAACATATCAAATTTCATAGGTATATTACAAACAATTATTTGCTAAAGACACCAAATCCGAAACCTTAACACTTAAATCTAACATCTGATTCAGCACAAGATCCAATTCCATTTTCAAACTTTTTTATTCTTATTTGTAATTGTCGTTCTAATGCATCTATTGATCACTACCGATGAGACATTTAAACAAGAAATTAAAGAATTTATTTTATTAAGTCCCTTCCTACTTATTAAAAATATTCGGCTTCCGACACCTAAAAGGCATCGCACTTCCTGCTTATTCAGAATATTTATCTTTAATTAAAACGCGGACTGCCTTCAACGAAATATTTTTCTTTTGTTTGTCGCCAAACTAGTGGCAACGTTTGATTTACTGAAATGGGTCATACTAGGAGCAATCGATGTACCACAATTATCATTTTCCATTTGATGCTTAAGAACAGATGCATCCGAGCTATCTAAATTCTTTTTTTGTTCCCTATTAGCAATATCTTTCAACTTTTCATGGATAATAAATCAATTTATTATGTGGCTTTCCACAAAAACACCTTTTAGCGCAGCATTGTTTATCATTTCAATCAGGACAAACTATATTCTTTTAAAATTCTACTGTGTCCTGAACACAGTTTTGGAAATTGTGTACATCTAAATAAAGCATGGTTCCCATTAATTATACATAAAATACATTTAACATTTTTTTTATCTCAGATAAAAGTACATTCGAAACGTAACTCTTTTTTGAAACAAGTTTGTAATTTATTTCCTTCCAGTCGTTTACTCTCAATTCTACCGTACGAAACAAATCCAAACATTCCCGTGGTGTTGGTTGAAACTCTTTTAGCACAATAGATTTTAATTCCTCACAATTGCATAGGTTTTCTTCAGACACATAAACCATCAAATTATTTGCTCTCTCTCTCTCTCATCTTTAACAGAATTTTTGCTTTTAACTCATTGGGTCCTTTTTTTCGTCCTGGACGCTTTTTTGAAAGATTTAAAAAAGAGCTAAATGATTCAGATCTTGACGGTACAGAAATAAATAATGTTTTTTAATACGTTTAATAAAGCTTTCTAGATTAAATATACACTCCATATCAGAATTTCTTTTTTGAAATTTCTGTACTTTTTGTTCTGTTTTTCGAATATTAGCTAATTCTAACTCTTTTTCTAAATGTGCTAGCTTAATTTTTCTCTAACTCTTCCTTTGCATTCATTACTTTCAATTCTTTTTCAATTTTTACTTTCTTTTCCCGAACTACTATATTAATTACATTTTTCACAAATTCAATATCATTTAGAAAATAATCACTTTTTTTTTTATATCTCTTCCATTTCAGCACCATACCGAACTGTTAAACATAATGCTTCAGCCACGATTTTTAATTCATCCTTTTTAGCTTAGAGACAGCTGACATATTAAAAATGAAAACTAGAAGAAATTTGTCCCAGAAATATTGCTCTTGCCTCAATCACTGTGCTTATAATTCCGCAATTCCAACATCATTGTTATCCACGGAAACATCTCGCCAAAACGAAGTTGAAATCTTCACCCTTGTTCACACACAAGGAAATAATAAGTCACAAAATCAACCGCTTCCTCAGACCTCAATGGGGCCATAAAGGATATTAGCTTCTCAAATACAAAAGCACACAAACGATCTCAGTGGACTGTGATAAACACGACTCGAAAACCAACAGCGCACTCGCTCCTTTTGACATATCTTGTTAAAACAAACTCACGCCCACAAGGAAGTCATATAGTTCCTCTGGCGCCGGTTACATCTCCACATTTTTTGTTAATCACCATTTATATTCATGCGGTAACAACAATACTTTATTACTAAATCATACAAAAATAGCAATACTTTTTTTTCATGTATAGTTATGTAAATTTCATATTGAATATTGTATACATATATATAGTCTTTTACAAAGAGTAAATTGCCTTTTGTATAATTTTGAAAAGCTAACTTGGAAACTCAAATTTGACATTTTTTTTTTACATGTGTCTAGACAATTTTTTACTGTAAACGAATAATAGCTAATTTGGTATTTTTTTAATTTAAAGAAAATTTACTAGAAAAATATATGAAAATTATATTTTTTGTATTTTAAATGCTATTCAGAAAATAGTTCTCAAACAAAAGAAATAAATTTATAATGAAAGTTTAGTTAATAAACAACGGAACAACTTTTTTTGATGATAATTAAGGGTTTTCAATTAAAATTTCACTAAGATTTGTGATTTTTTCCCACACCTGTTGAAACTGATGAGCAACAAAGATAATTTGAAGTAAAAATTAAAGCTGAAATAATCCAAGAAAGGATGGCTTTAAATTATTATATGCGCCTTGTAACTTGTTTGAATGAAACTGCCTAAGGCAATACTAAAAGGAGAAAAAATGCCTTCGACATTTGTATGAGAAGTAATTCATTTCAAGGACACAAATTGCAGCTCAAAGATATATATGGTTTTAAAAATTTGGTTTTTTGTCTGTAAAGCAATAACGAGTAAATAGCTTATAATATAAAATGCTACCTTTGTTGAACAATATTTGGAGACAAATATGTCCATCAGATTGAAGGGGGTTTTTTATTGAATTTTTCAAGATGAAATCGTGCACCAAAAAAGCCACATGAGAGACTTGCAAAAGAAGTAATAAACAAACCATTGACAAAATAATAAAAACGACAGATAAAGGGTAAATGTAAAAATAAACACGAAATTGGAAAGAGATATAAAATAAAAGAGAGAGAGAAGAAACACCAAAATAAGAATGAAAAAATTACGAAATGCTGCAAAAGTAGACCTATATATCACAAACGTTTGGTGGTATTTGCCGTTTCAGAGCAGTTAAATAGCAGTCATCTATATTCTTCACACCACCTAAATTGAAGTTGGAAAGATTAGTAGAACATAAATATGCTCAAACTGGAGTTAAAATTGACATGTGCTGTCATAAATTGAGTGATTCTGAAATGAGTAAATAAATGATAAGCGCTAAGCCTTTGGGGAATAGAGGGAAAGCATTCTTCCGGGTAGAGTCATTGGATGATTTTTGCATAATGTACACCAGAGATTAGATTAACATGACACATGACAATGAAAACGATACATAAAATAAAAGAGAAATAGATAAGGGATTTAAACATTAAAATAACAATGCACAAAATAATAAAATGATGTAAAAGCAAGCAACTTAAGTAACAAATTCACAAAGGTTTGATGGTATTTACGTTTTGGAACAGTTAAAAAACAACGTCGTTTTATTCTAACTTCCGCCTATATTACAGCCGGTGTAAAGATCAGTTGAACCTGCTTAATTGCCATGTGCTGTCATAAATTTAGTGATTCTGAAAATGATTAAATAAATGATAAGGGGCTAAGCTTTTGGGGAAATGAGGGAAAGCATTCTTCGGGGTAGAGTCATCGGACGATTTTGTGCATAATGGATATCAGGGATTATTGGCATTTTCGTTCAGTGTCGTTTTAATTGAACCAGTAGTGACTGCCAATTTTTCATCAGTGTCCCAGGGGTTATTTTCTAACAGGATAACTCTCATTTCTATACCGCTGCTATCATGCAACATGCTTTACTGAGTGTCAAATAGATTGTCTCTGGATTGCGAAATCATCTGATCTTTCTCCCTTCTGGTAAATATGGCATATTATTGAAGGAAAATTTTTTGCGTATCCACCACTAGCGCAGGCAATTGCTAGTTTGTCTGTCAGCATCTATACGAAACATACGCATTCAGGTTTGTGTACTTCATTTGGATAGATAATTTCGCATTTGATATTTTACTTACATTCTTTAACCTGTGAACTTGAATGGCATTTTTATTTCCCCTCCTTTTCTTAACCTGTGAACCTTGACTATTACCTATTAATTAACTAAATGCGCTACAAAGACAAGCGCTTTGTTTAAATTTCATTCCTCTAAAACAGGAATGATCTATCACATTAAATCCCAAGGGCCAAACCGAGCAAGCTAATCCCTACCAATACTATTGTAATTTTCAATTACGTGCCGGTTTTCGTTCTGGAACTAATCGGAGAGTGATGTATCTAAGTGTGTAGTTCTTTTTTCCGTGTGAAAACATTCTCCAAAATAAACTATACAAAAAATATTTACCGATTCAAGATATTAATGAGCATTTGAAGTCGCTGATCTTTATGACTCGATTGAGTTTAACTCAGTTATGTATCAGAAAATCATCATTCTTGTAGCTCAATACATTCATAATTGATCTGACTACATGTAATTAAATAAATGATGCCTTTTACATATTTGTATAATTACGAGTGTTGATGTAAAAACAACTAATACACTTTTTCTTGTCAATTTTTGGTACATTTTAATGAACAAAATATTCATGTATATATTTACATTTTTTTTTAACAACAATAGAATACAAACAAAAAAAATGGTATAAAAATATTATTTAAAAATTTTAGTTTTGAATTTGGTTTGTTATTGTATGTTATTAAAAATTTATATTAAGAAATAAAATAATGAAATTACTGTTGGCACCTAATTATAATTTGCGAATAAGAATTTCCGAGAAAATGATATAGCATTATTTAAGAAAAAAAAATCCACAATGAAAAATTACCAAAATAACTTTAAACACTGTCAATAAATCCCAGTGTCTAAATGAAGCAAAACTTTGCCCTCTACCGTAACATAATTACGGAAGCTATGCTACTCCCTAGGGCTACGTATCTCCCAGATTGCCTTAGCTGATGCTAGACATTCCGTCAAGATACTCATTTGATATATTTCTCTTTTAATACAGATACCAGCGAATCGATTCGCTTGCTAATTAGGCAGGATAATTGTTGTACCTGGAATCAGGTGAATACAATTTTTGTAGCACATATTCTGTATGCATGAAAGTGAACAGAAAAAATGTTTACGTTGTGATTTATTTTGTATTCAAGTTGATGGAAATGTTATATCTCAACTTAACCATCGAAGTAATACAATATCTTCTTTTATTTTTCAATAGCAATATCTTTATTTGATCTTTATCATTAATGTTCAACGTACATAAAAGTGGATTTTTTGCGCATGTTATTTTCTTTGAATTGCTGAAATGCCATTGGCATTATATAAATGAAAAAGGTTTAAAATTTTAATTAATTTAAATAAAAAACTTCATCAAAATTTTGTGTTGTAACATCTTTATGATTATTACCTATAAAATTATGTGTATTGTTTTAGGATTTTCCTTGATCATTTCTTCGTGTCCTTGATTTTGAAGGAACCTCTATTGTTGTCAATACTACACAAGAACTGACATTTTCACAGTGTTCTGCGTCATTTACTTTATCTTTAGAACTCAGGAACCATGAGAAAACTAACTGCTTCACACACTGCGTTAGCTCAAATTCTCTCCTTCTAAATTCAACAGCTAAAAGAGAAAGAAAGAGAAAATGAATTCCATGCTACTCCAACTGATGGATATAATGACTAGTTTCTTCAGCAACGATCTTCACTTTTTGCTAAGGGCACAAATTTGGGGCTTCAAATTGTACCTCTCAAAATTCTTCTTGATTAATTCTCTAATTTATTTATTTTATTTCAGATGCATTAATGATTATTTTTATATTCAAAATTTTCACTTTTCTTTTGGTACCTTGTAAATTGATGTTAAATTCATGAATGCAACTTTATTTATTAGCGATAATGACAAGTTTCAGGGGCATATATACCCCATAGGTACTCTGTGACAGGTACGTTCGTATCCTTAACCTCTTTCAACATTTCTTATTGACTTTTTAAACTTCTTTTACGAGCAATTTTTATTGGTTTATATTAATTTTTTCACGAGCTTTTCTTACATAATATTTATTAAAATTTTCTTAATGTGCTAATAATTATATAGTTAAATAATGCGAAATTGTTTTAACAGGGTGTCTGGTGAAATCAAAGACAATCCTATTTCAAAGTAAACATGAAATTTAAAAAAAAATAAATTCGTTTGAAATGTTATTTATATATATTTTTTTTTTTTTAGATTGCTGTTATGCTGTTTGGTTCTTGCATTAAATACTAAATTTTATGGGTAACCTGTATATCATCACAGCATATTATTTACTTTGTTATGAATAAGTAAGTGATATGTTTCTATTTTCATTTTTTTTTTTTCATGCTTATTTATATGTTTAACTTTCTTATTGTAATTTATTTTTAATTCATTTTTAATTTTCTCCTTAACTTTTAATGGTTTATATATAATTTTTGGACATTAGTTTTTTTTCTCTTTTGTTTTATGTTTATTTTTTTCCTTACTCTTAGCCTTAAATCTTTGAGTTAACATTATTTTTCTGATTTGCTATTATCATATTTTTTAGGTATTACGAACAGAAGAGAAACATTAAAAATTTGATTCCTTAATTAAATACCATTTTTCTGAGCTCATATCTGCTAGAAAAAGTCCCCTGGTAATTGAGGCAATCAGCCTCCCTTGAAGACAATTAGGATTCTTTTAACAGATTTTCAAGACACTTAAATGAATTGAGGAGAAAGTTAAAAGGGAATTCGGGTTTTAATTTAACACTTCTTAAGCCGCTGCGATAATTAATGGACATCAAAGAATCTTGTTTAATTTTCGTCAGATTAAAAAAATATATATATATATTCTGGTTAAACACATTCTTGCTTGTCGATTGAGGTAACCTTTGTACTATTTAAATTGGCTATTTAGATAGATAGGAATGGTATAGGGGCCATTTTTTACATTAGAATGCAGATTCTACTTTTAATTAACATCCTAGCAACTTATTTTTTTTTAAAAATAACGGACCATACGATAAAATTAAGGTTTAAAGTAGCCTGAAGGACTTTGTATATTGGATTTAAGGGTGAGAAATTTGAACCCAGAGATTGCCTGTAAAGTAAACAATCTCTTTATTTTTTTCTTGTGGAATTTGCTATACTTGGGTATTGTAAAATGAATAATTTCTAGTCAACTGTGATATATACATTATATTATTATTTGAAATATATATTATTTAATTTTAGATTTTATTGTTTTATAACATTTCTCACGTACACCTTTGAAATTTGCAAGGGAAATCAAACCCCGTGATGGTTCTTGAGATGATAGATAAATAAATATTAACAGGATAAAATATAAGAATATACCAAATTTTCTCAAAGAGCAACCCATTATTTCATTGCAGTTGTATGAAGAAATTTCGGAAACTACAAGTCTTGTACTTTCAACAATTAATTGATTTCCCTATGAGTTATATTAGCAATTTATGGGTGTTATATTATCAATTGAGCCCCTATGATTTATATTTACTATTACAGCAACTAGCCTTTATTAAGGATTGTTAAAAACAATCACACAACTTAGCTGAGGATAATGAGTTGGCTGCTAAAGAGTCGCTTATGATAAAAAGTAGAATTTTCTTTTTTCAATAAAGATACAGATGTCATTTAATAGCTTTAACGTACTCATGTTAAGGGCACGAAATAATGTCCTTTATACCAGTGTAGAATGAAAGAAAGTAGAATGGCGGGCCGAATTTTTTGTTTACTTTACACCATACGGATAAGCATTTCATTTGCATTTTATCAGATAGAAACAGATCAGATTTAAAACAATTTCGTTTTACTAAAATCTTACAAACTGAGCAGACTATTCACAACTCTGGCTCTGCAATTGTTTAATCTAAATCGTCAATTGTTTATCTGTTCTTTTTTCAAATTGATAAATATACATTTACATTATTAAATCGCATCTTCGGATTTTCATCCTAATCGGCAACTCATACCTAGTTCATTTAAAAGTGTATGCAGATCTGGTTTTGTGTTTCGGGGCGTATATATATATATATATATATATATATATATTTGTTTGTGTGTAAATCAGCAGGCGGCGACACATACGGTTGCTTGTCTTTGACAGAGACTGTTTACAATGTGGGGGAGTATTCAACTTTGAACTCTGACCCCACGAGAAGGGAACAGGACCCCGTAGAGGAAGAAAGAGAAAGAGAACGCTGGCAGGAGCGATTGGGGAGGCTGCGTCAAACAGCGAGAAAATATTATTGTCACGTATTAATTAATGTAAATATAACCATGTTTCATTAAATAACTGTTCTTGAGAGAAAAACAACGCTTCTTTAATGTGTTTGGAAATACACCCCTAGACAACCCACTCCATACTTTTGCTAGGCTGGTAGAAGTCTAACAAAACTGTAGGTTCTACCGGGATGAATCTATTGGAACAGGTGTAAATCTTATATATATATATAATTACGTTATGTTGTTGCGATTTCATTTTCCACCAATGTATATACTATAGTCGACTGACACAATATTGTAGGATACCTAAATATACATGAATTAGCATGTAAAGTAGTTTTCTGTTTAACATTTAGGATTTTGTAAAAAGATTAGTTTAAAAGTTTTACTTAAGAAAACCCTTTTTTCTCTACCTAGCACTATGAAGCCCCTACGAATTAGAAAGAAGAGGGTGAGCCTAATGGTGAACCCCGAACAGCTCGTCGGTGGGTGATGAGTATGGACAGTGCCTTCCGGTAGGACTTTTATGGATTAAACAGAATATCCCTTATTAGGGATTTTAAACAGAAAATTCCCACAAGGCATCTTAACTATCAACACGAGACGGTTTTACACACATTGTCACAATCGCCATTGAAACTCCTTGTTTTTGATGGTGATGATAGTCACCAGCGGATTATAACATCAGCCATTATATACGCTAGCCGAGCAAGCTGCCACTGAGCCACGAGTAAGGTATTTATGAAAATAATGAATTTTATAATAATAAGTCCACATACTTTTTAATGGTGATACAAACAAATAATTAC
This sequence comes from Caerostris extrusa, assembly GCA_021605095.1. Classification (NCBI taxonomy): domain Eukaryota; kingdom Metazoa; phylum Arthropoda; class Arachnida; order Araneae; family Araneidae; genus Caerostris; species Caerostris extrusa. Next base: position 81,145 of record BPLR01013330.1, on the reverse strand, counting down.
TTTTTCACACAGACAGAATTATATTACCAGAAAACAAAGCGTAATATTTTTCTTAGATACAACGAATAATAAGAAACTTAAAATTTTTTTTTAACGAATTTAGATGCGTATGTGTATAAATGAAAACAAAATCTTCAATTTCAACATGTAAAAGATAAAAAAGAAAATATTTCTGTCAGAAAAATTTCATTCGAAAAACTTAATTATTGTGCAGAACTCCATTAGCACATTTCAAAGAGGGAAATTTCTATGCATAACAAACACATTTTACAATTTGCGGAGTGAAAAACTTCTGCAAAGGAAGAAGTGCTCATGAAGATTGTGATGAGATTTCTCAATTATGCGGAGATTTCTCCAAGAAAATAAAATAAAGATTCGCAGATGCACACGTTTTCTTGAAGACGGCAATTGAAGTGATGGGGAATGTGAGTAACTCCATTATCATTCTGAAAAATGACGTTTTCATCTTCTTCTCCTTTTTTTCACAGGTTAAATCATTGCTGAATCAAAAGTTTAAAAAGAAAAATATTATGCTCCAACACCTTATTAAATTATAGTTTGAAAAAAATGTCCATATTTTGAAGAAACGTCACAATAATTAGATAAAGTAAAATGGTGAAAGAAGTACTAATTAAAATAATCATTCGAACAGAGCAACAGAAATATATATATTTATACATGTGATAACCTCGATATTTGCTTTATAAAACAGGTAACGTTGCCAAAAGATTTTCTTTAATTCAATATATTAACAATTCCAAGCGAATATTTTTATATGGAGGATGTTGCGGTGTTTTTTGTTATACGATTTCTTTCTAACCAATACTGGTAATTGATTTCGGGGTACAAAATTGTTGCGTTTATACTTCACTGCTTTTTAGTTATCCTTTGAATTTCTGTTCATTTGTGATGATTTATATATATATATATATATATATATTTAATATAAACGTGTTTGAGTAGAATAAGGCTTAACCCTCAATTATGAATATTTAATAATGTAATTAATACCTTTATCTTTTGCTATTGTGAGAAGGTGTGTAAAACTTTTGCATCGAGAGTTAGGCAATGTGGTGGTGGTTTTCTCAAAGTATTTTTTTCTCCATTTAGTAATGATATGGAGTGCCATTTTCTTACCAGATTTGGCATTGTATCGCCGCATGGCTCAATTTCTCTGTGGAATTTATTAAAAAAAAAGTAAATACGATACGAAGCCCTTTTGAAATTCAAAGAAATACCTCTTCGCGATTCATACATTTATTTTTATTTATATACATACATTATAAGTGCTTAATAAAAATAAATAAATACAAGAAATATTATTTTGTTGATAACTCTGATTATTTTGCATGAAATGTAAAAAAGAAATACAAAAAAATAACATATAAATAAATAATTTATTTTGTAATCGTTTTTGAGGAAAAACATTATACAATTGACTAATAGTAAGGAAATGACAGATATTTAGATAAATTGAATTGATATTTATTTACAGCTAAAAAAATTAACCCTTTCTTTGAAAATCATTGTATGAGAGTAGGCAGTTTCCTTCCTTGCGCGCTAACAGCATAGCCAATGGTCAGCATTGTTGCAAAAAATTGGCAAGCTATCTACTAAACTGCAAAGTAAAAGTCACCTGAGGAATATATAATCTGCCAATTCCGATGCTTCATTCCGATAATCTGCTCCTATATGAATCACAAACGCGAGCACTAAGTACCTGAAAGTCGTTCCGGAAGGCGCTGTCCACCCATCAACAGTCGTCGGTGGTCTATTCGTGGTATAGTATATGCGGAAAGCCGATATTCCACCATCTAACTTGTAGACGTCTGCTGAGCCCTAAGTGGGGGAAGGTTTGGTGTGACAAAAGGAAAGAAAGCTTCATATAGCTTTGTTGAATTACATAGGAGTAATTTTTTAAGTACTATTTTTCAAAACCTCATATAGCAATATTCTTACTGTGTATCTACTTTGTTATTATTAGCAATGATTATTTTATTTAGATTGTATTGTCATACATTATTCATATATTATTTTGTAAATTTTTTCATGTATTTTTTTTTTTATCACCCTCTCCTTTTTAACTGCATAGTGGGCTACATACTCTTAAATATAGAGTTGGGATATTGCCATCAACATCCGCGGGTGTCCGTTTTAATCAAAAACAAGCCCAGTTGAAAGATCCGTGGAGCCGAATAAGGCGTCTCACCATGAGTGCCTTTTAGCAGCAAAACTTTTTAGAATACAGTTCCATCAACATCTGTCCGTTCAATCTAGGATGAGATGGTTCAATCTCACCATGAGTGCCTTTTAAACATTTCAGGGCAACATCTCTGGCGCTTTTTCGGGTTCGAGTCTCGGCGGTGCTGTGGATGTTTGTAGTGGTTCGGAATTCACTTTAAATCAGAAAATCCAAGGTCTAATAGGACCGTAGAACGTTGCGGGGGTAGTGTTACTCCGAGTCCGGGTCTTATCTTCAAGCTGCATGCACCCCTTGGGCAGTACCAAGTGAGTAACGTCGGTGCACTCCTTGCTTATGGCATAACGATAACTGTCTAATTATTTGCTAGCTGCGTTAGAAGAAAAAAAAAAATGTTTTAGTAACCACCAAAATGCAATTTTAATTTTAATTAAATTTAAAATTACATTTCAATACGTTTTATTTTAATTAAATTTTCAAACCTGTACCAATTGTTAAAATTTGGTCGGTGATTATTGAATCATACTATATATTTAAATAAACCCTTATTACCCTTTGCCCTATAAAATGTATAAAAAATAAAATGTATGTATAAAAATGAAGCTAATATTAATGTAAAAATAACATTAAAATAAATGTATAAACGCAAAGTTTATAATGATATATAATTCCTATTGTAAACATTTATTTTTTAAAAATATTTATTTTCAATCCGAATTTCAGTCAAGACATTTATTATTCATTCATTCATAATTCCTGAAGTTTTGGCATTGTGGTGGTTTCCTCTTAACTAACGCATTGTCTCATAAGGATTAGTTTTCCTAAAACAATCTGACGATGACCCTCATGGCTTCCTTTTTTTTATTCGATTCAATGGCGTCTTTTACACCATCAATTTTGATTCGAACGCTTCAAGATCCGTTCGCTTCAACGGAAACGTTCTGTTCGGGATAACGAGATTTCCAGCCCTCAGGGAAATCACGTGGACTGCAAAGCTAAGGGGAACGAAAAAAAAAGGCTCCCTCTTCTTTTCAATGGATATTCCGTACGGAATATCCTTAATTAACGAATATTGGTAATTGCTGAAAGTCATTCTCTTCGAGTGAAAAAAAAAATGACGGGGGTTATTGTTCAAATAGACGATGAAAACGCCCACAGTATCAAAGTTACGATAATAAAAAGAATGGCATTTGATATCTTCTACACTGAGATATAAAACATTAGCGTTTTCATTTATATATTTTTGAATATAATATTCAGTTAATATAAAATGGTTAGGGCCAAATAGAGCAAATATTATAGAATATAAAACGTTGTAATTCCCATTAGAAAAAAACCCTGCTATTTTGGATTGTAAAAAATTGAATGAATTAATTACAAGGCATTGAATATTTTATTAGCTTGATTTTTAGTATAGTAATTCCATAGTTGGTATTTTTGTTTTTGTTTCTTCCCATATAGTTCTATTTAGAGCTATGATAAATCATTAAAGTTGAAATATAATCAGGGCATTTACTTTTCAGTGTTGCCAAACTCGTTGATCCGTGGCAACGTGCGCCGCTAGTGAGCATGAGTCGGACTACTCGGTGGGAGTTTTCCGGAATTTTCTGCCATACGATACCCAAATGCGGGGTAATCCTTCCCGAAGACACTTCCGCCCTCCTTCTTCAGCGGCTCTCGAAGCCAAGTTTGACTTCTATCTATGGGTGTTCCATCCCAACAGAAGCTTCCTTCCTACCATGGGACCACACAGGGTTCGTGGACTTGGTCTAAAATGTTGCTATCCACCAACAAGTGGGATAAGGAAAAAAAAAGCACTTCAATTTCCGGATTGAATTCTAGGTTGTGATTGAATATTGATAATTTGAGGGATAAAATCATTTGAGGCAATTTGCCATGATATTTTAACATTTTTTTAATGTTGCTCTATTTAACAAATTAAAAAAAACATTGAATTTTTTTATTTTAAATTTTGATTCTAGAACTTATAAAATCCATCTACGAATTTAAAGCATTAATTAAAAAAACATAAATGACCTATAAATTAAAATTAAGTCAGTAATTTGAGTATATAGAAATATTGAGGCAAATAGCAGCACTAGATAACACAATCGTCGATACATGCATATGAAGTAGTGATGAATAATAATAAATGGCAATTGCCTACCTGAATAGGAATTACACTACATGCATAAATCAAACAAACTATCAACATTTCTAAGTTTAATATATTATCAAAAAAAAGCAATTCTGTCATTCACCATTTCTAAGTACATTCATGTAAGGGATGCCATGTAGATCTTAGTGACTACCACATTGTACATCAATTCTCTCGCATGAAAACATCAAAGAGATTCCCATTTACTATAACTTACATCAAAGCACGAGCAGGTCAAACAAGATTGTAATGCATATCACAGATCTTCAGCTAATATTTGATTTTGGAACATTCTATGCGAAATGCATAGAGACTATTGAAATGTAATTTACAGCCGACGAATTTAACATTTATATTAAATTAAACTAAACTACGTTTTACAAATTAAGTAATTAAAAATAGAAAAATCATAATCATGCTATGATAAGTGACAAAAATTCCCAAAATTAATTCTTGTTATTCACGCAGAATGTATATGCAATTAATTTTATATAAAATTTTATCAAAAAGTGCAAACGATTTTTGTGCTGTACAATTTATTCTCTAATTCGCTAATCTTATACACTAATTGCTTACAATATATATATATATATATATATATTGTATAATATATAAATACATATATATATATACATGTATAGTATGATGATCTCTAATGGTATTTTAATATTTTTATTATTATACAACAAATTTGTAAGAACTAACATTTTTTGTAGGTTTTGTTGCAATTTGTTGTAAGCAATATAAAACAATATAAATTGTAAATGCCATATAAACCATTTAATTACAATATATGTCAATGTATAAAATGTAGTTAAGGAAATATGTTTTTTTGTAATATGCTAAAATAAAACATTAAAAAACATGTATACTTATATAAATCTCGTTTTTTTATGTAATGTTTAATCAAATTGGTGGTGTTAGCAGGGCAATTTTTGCATTAAGGCACTATTTTATATTAGGGGCAATTGAAATGTAGGAGTTAAAATCAGACTAAATTAGTTTTAATAGAAATTTTTGTCCATTCTACAATAATGAAAAAAATTTTTTTAACAGAAATGCATATATATTAATTGTGTTTAATTATAATTGTGTTTAATTTTAAATAGTATCTAATAATTACTTAGTCCATATAAAACGATAAACGAATATTCTTGTCCTGATTATTTGTGATAACAAAGTATATCTTAAGGAAGATTTTTTTACGGACCAATTTATTAAATCACTTTAAATTCAAAATTGTTTAAAATCGTTAAAATAAATTAAAATGTTAATGTATGCGTAGATATTATTCTAGAATGTTCCTCAAATATTATACTAACAAATTAATAATTAAAATACGCATAATAAACTTGTTCTGAATTTCACAAAAGGAAATTAAAAGACTTATTAAATAGGAACATTTAAATTATTTGTATTTAAATGAATAAATAAGTAAACTAATTTTTTTAATTGGCAAAAAATGCAGTTTCAGTTTATTGAAATTTTTCAATCTCTTTCTTTATAAGATAAAAATGAATATTCATTGGCTCTATAATATTAAGAAAAAGCTGCAAAATTGTCATTATAAAATGTTATTTTTTGAATATTAAGGAAATTTTGAAAAACAAACGAAACAATGATTTACAAATTGGACACAAAAAAATAGGCCACTGCAATAGACTTATTTTCTAGCTTGAAATTGCACAAAATGGCACTAAAACAAATTGGAATCAAATAATGGTACAAAACATCCCAAGTATTTGATTCCAATCTGCATGTGGTCTAGCATTTTCTTCTTCTAGGTTGAAGGAAAACCTGCTAAATAGAGCTAGGGATTGAAACAATCTACAGATTATTGCGGGCATAAAAAAGAATACTTAGCCATGCACTAGGACAAGATCCATCAAATCTCTCCATCCGATATTAATCTGATAATAACGGATTATTGGTTCCCTGTCGATCCAGCCGTCTTCAGGATTCGTTTTGCAAAAAAATGTGACTCTTTTCTAAAAGAGCATGAATCTGCACTGATTTACACTTAAGTTATTGTTGTTTTTTAGTGTGAAGGGTTTACGTGATGCTGGAAAGCCGTGAATACATTTATCCTTCGTGAACCATTCCGAATTTAGTTGATCTGAATTCCAGTAGTCTAACAGGCACTGCGTCAACAACTGTCAGTGGGTCTCAAAGGGTGCGTCTTAGCAGATGTAAAGGTGCACCTTTGGTATTTCAGAGATATTCTGTGTCCATGTATAAAAATATAATATTTTTTTTTTCTTATCAATTTTCCTGTTCAAAGAAAGTTTTCATTAACCTTCCTGATTAATCTTTCAAAATAATTTTCATGATAATCGTGATAATTTTCCAAAGACTATCTATATTTTCGAGAATATTTATACAGTATACAAATAAAATTACCTTAACATTTACAAAGTGTAATGCTTTTCTAAAACAGCAAGTTTAGAAATTCCATTTTTTTAAAAATACCTTGTAGTAGCATTTTAATTATACAATCAAAGGCTAGAATAATCTGGCTCACAGCGCTTTAAGAGTTCTTCGCGGCGATATGAACTAAAAATCCCCATGCCTACAGTTACAATTTACAGTTTGGAAATGGTGTGGAGGAGAAGAATTCGGACTGGGCTCTGTGACGCTCTACTGTCATATGAGACCGGGATCTACGGCTTATCGTGGTTAACCACTACAAACACCCAGGGCATCGCCAGGATTCGAACCCCATGGCATCCAGCGCCAGAGTGCTAACAACTCAGTCATCAGGCCCTCCATGCTGACACCGCTGATGGGCACAATAATTCCATATATCAGAAAATATTAGAGTGGCTTGATGGCCAATTGGCTAGAGATCTGGTCTTTGGTACCACATGCTTTTAAGTTCGAATCCTGGCTGTGACAAGGATGTTTATTAGTGGTTCTGAATCCACTTTAAAATGTAGATTCCAGTCTAATTAGCCCAAAGTTTGCACAAATTGATCGTAGAGCGGCAAACCGAACTGTTCGATAAGAGGAGAAGGAAAGGTGGATGTTAACGGGTCGACGTTCTGTCTGAAGAAGTTCTTTTCAAAATTGTGATGGAAAATTTGCATGAAATGTAGCTGATGTTTTGTGGTTCATTCTCTTTAACAATGAATCTTCTGCATATAAATTAATAATTTCGAAAGAAAATAAATAATTTTTGTCATTATCAAAGTAATAATTAAAATTAAACAGTTATCTTATTAATAAACATCTCTGAGTAAAAATGTAGTTCATTTCTTGAACATTTTTAAATAAATCTTCTTATGTAACTTCATTTCCTGAAGCCACACAAGAATATTTATTTAAAAATGTTCCTCAACCAGAAAATGAAGATCCACATTTTCTTCAATATTTTTTTCCGACCACACCGATAAAGTCTCAGAATATAAATTGTTTGAAATAAGATACTGTTGCGATAGAAAAACTTTTTCCACTTTATCTTTTCTCGTTTAATCGGTTTTTATCTCCATGCGAGATCAGGAATTTCATTAAAGAGAAATAAACGCTGCAGTCCAAAAAAAGAATTTGCCGACAGTTTCGAAACACCAGATGTTATTAAGGTAGTATTTTTTTTAATCTTGATAAAGATTAATCGATTTTTAAAACTTTGAGATACATATTATTTGGTTTATTTTAATCTAGCTTTTAATATACTTTTGAGAAAACTAATTTCAAACTAAACTTATCGGTAAATTTATTATTTTCCTGTTATTCACCTAAATGGTATAATTTTGTGCCTGTTATAAATCAGAAGAACTCTTTAGTTAATATTTATTAAGAAAATGCAAATTTCAGAGATTAATATGCATTATTAATAATTAAAAAACACGTTTCAAATTGTATAGAATTTTAATTTAAAAAAAAATATTTTAATTGTTCCATAAAAATATACGAAAACCGCTATTATGTCAAAAGAAATTTGGAGGAGGGAATAGATGAAAACCAAACTAGAAGGCATTATAACCGCATTTTTTTCAAATATTTTAAAAATATTTCTTGACTTGCGGATGGAAATTTTAAAATTTAAGCATATTTCTTTATGTATAAAAAGAAATCAAACATATGAAGTGAGTAATGCTGAAATCTGTTTTAGCAATTATTGAATTATATGCTGTTCTTTTTTCTCATTGAAGGTAGTGTCCCTTCTAAACTTTCGTAGTGTCATATTTATTGACATTTATATATAAAAAAAAAATGTTTTTCTTAAAAAAAAATAAACAATAATATTTCCAAGTGTTTATTTCAGTAAGTCTAACGGCTTCTTTTAATACTACAGTTGGTGATCATTTCGTCACTTTGAAAATACGCTTGTGTAAACTTGGTACTTGAAATTTTCTGGTGATACATTTATTTCTATAATTTCTGGAAGACAAGAAAAAAATATTTATTTTATTTGATACAATTATTTAATGATTTATTTAAAAGAATAATACTGAAATTATGCCTATACCATTTTTTTTACTTTTTGTGGAATATTTGCTATTGTCTAATAGCTGAGACTGTCAGGTTATTATAAAAATAATTTGTTTTATACGGCAGTGTAATATGTTACGTTCATATGTGAAATATAAGCCTTCAACAATATGGATGACTTGAAAGCCTCTCTCATGGATGAAGTAAATAAAAATAAAACATACAGAGAAACAAAAGGGCCTTACATTGAAGTTTCAGGAGGCTGCCGGCTACTGAATTGCCCAAGGAGATAGAAGATATTTAGGTAAAGTGCGTTATTGCAAGATCGCAAATGAATTTCCCCTTGTGATAATCAAGAACCAAAAATGCTTTTCCAAGATTTATTTTGGCTCCAATAAAACTTCAGACCAGATTTCAGAATAATATGCAAAGGAATGACTACGGATTTTGAAATGACAACAACATATCTTAAACTATCAAAACATATGAATTATCAGAAATGACGAAAACATGTCTGGGATCCAACTGTTGTTTACGGATTTTATAACAAAGTATAAAATGCTCTGCTCATACCATTCAGTTAATGAAGATTGTGGAAATTTGGTGTATAATGCAGACGAAACTTGATCTATCAAATTTGTCAATAGCAGGCATTGAACAAAAACGAAACGCTGTTTACAAGTCTCTTTTCCTCAAAGGCGTATTTGTAAACAGGCAAGTACGAATAAATTAATTAGTGATGAAATAATGAACAAACTTGATAAATTATATATAAATTACGAACATATAACTTGTTGATGTTTTTTTTTTAGGTTTCTCATTTATTGTTTGCATAAGAACGAGAAAGAAATTAAAATTGATAAAGATAGTTTGCATTTTCAACAGCCTAAGGTCTATAATCAGTTGTTCTTGTTTGTTTGAGATATTTATATTATAAGTAGAATAAATATTTATAGGATTCCATTGATATAAACTCTACAAATTATATAGGTATTAAATTATACTTTTTTATTCAAATCAAAGTGATACGATTTATTTGTTTCATGTGTATGTACCATTTATCATTAAAAATAAGCCATCAAAGGAATTCGAACATGAAAAGTTATTTTCTGGTAAGGAGAATATAAGATAGTTATTAAAATTGAGATTCATTTTATATTTGACCTTATGTGCCATTTTTTAGGGAATTTACAATTATTTATGGTTATTTCATTTATTTGTATATTTTAATGAATTAGATGATAATATAGGAATCACTTTCAGTGTGAGTACTAAATATTATTTATTTGTAAACTGAAACACCACATTATAACATTTGCTGAATCCTTCTAAATATGGTTGGATTAATTAAAAGAAACTTACTCATTAAGAAACACCATTATTAAATAATTTCAATAATGCAATGAATTTTATATAATAGTTTCCTTATACTTTTATCTATGCAAAAACTATAACTATTTATATTCAATTGATACAAATTATTATTATTATATATATATATTATCTTAAACAGCAAAATTTCTGGAAAACATTGCCTTTATAGAGTAATTAAATTAATTAATTTTTAAGTGTTATCAAATTTCATAAACACAAACTATTGGAAAAAAAATCATTCAGTTCATCAAAAAATTATTACGTACATGAAAACAGAAAAAAAAAAATATATTTATTTCTTTTCTATGTAAACTTTTATATTTAACTTTTTTTGCAACCATCCAATTTTATTTAGTAAGAATAATTTATTTCATGCTTTTTATGTGGTTAATTACTGTTAGCATTAAAATTTTCAATAATCATTAATAAATATTAATTTTGTTAGACAAATAAAAGTAGGTCTTCTGTTAAATCAAGCACATTCACACATGTTAATTAAACTAGACAAGTTTTTTAATATATAAATTTTATTTTAAATAACATTCCTTTTTAAATAATTTTAATGTAAATTTTATAATATTTTTTTTTTTTCCTTTAAATTATTATTATTTATTTATTTTTGTATATTCACTGGCATTGTTACTACGAATAATAAATACATTATAGTTTCTTCTGAGAAAATAAACTGTGCTTTCAAAAAGGTATTTTTTTTACAACTTTTAAAAAAATACGATCTTGTTATTGTTATTCCATTGACTGTCAGTTTTCTTCCTTCCCGTATAAACTCAAGTGACGTATGAATACCTTCCTTGCCAAACAGTTTTAGTATGTCTTAAACAGCAAAATTTCTGGGAAACATTGTATTCATAGACTAATTAATATTTAAGAGTTATCAAATTGCATAAGCATCAACTATTGGAAAAAGCATTTATTTTATTATAATTACTTTTTATGTACATGAAAAAAATAATGCTATTAATAATGCTTAAAATTAATTCTTTTTATATAAATTATTATTATTCTTTTATGTAATTATTCAGAAATAAAATTTACATTTTTTTTTATTTTTATTTATTTAATATTTTGCTACTACCAAATTTTATTTAGTAAGAATACTTTATTTCATATGTTTTTAAGTTGATTAATTACTGTTAGCATTTAAATTTTCAATAACGATTAATAAATATTATTAATAACATTGATTAATAAATAATAATTAATATAAATTTTCAATAATGATTAATAAATGTTAATTAAACTACAACGTTTTAATATACAAATTTTATTTTAAATAACATTCCTTTTAAATAATTTTAATAGAAATTTTAAAATTAGTAATTTTTCTTATGTTATTACTATGTATACTAAATGTACTATGATTTTCTTTTAGAAAATAAATTGTACTTTCAAAAGGATATTTTTTATTACAACTTTAAAAAATATATGATCTTGTTATTGTTATTTCAGTGGCCGTCAGTTTTCTTCATACCCGTATAAACTCGAGTGACGTATGGATACCTTCCTTGTCAAACAGTTTTAAAATCGAAGCCCACCGTTTAGAGTTAACTCACCCAAACAAACACTTCAAGTTGATTTATGGTGATGAGCGGTTAAAGGCCGAGCCATCCATCAGCCGTGTTGCTCGATAACGCTGACTACACTGTTGAACAACACAGGACACACACAAAGTACACGGTAGAATGCACGCTTCCAGCAGGCAGTTAATCTGAGTACTGCCTGAATATTTCCATTATCTCAAAAGACTGGGGAGAAAACGCTGCCACTTGCTAGCGCGTGTGACGTTAACGTTCGAAATGGGTAAAGCATATCCAAGATATTTTAAGTTTTTAGATTTTCCAAAACATTTATTTTGTATTCTTTATATTAACGAAACACTTATTACGTCCTATATAATTAAGTATCAAATTTTGTTTAACGGATTTCAGCATTGAAACAATTCATGCTTTATCCTTATTTAATAAAGGATATTCTTCTTATCGGCATAGGATACAAAATATGAATGAGGTACACTTTAACATTTACGGAAACAAAAACATTTTCGTTAATATAAATTTTATCACTAAAAAAAATATTTTTAAATCTTTAACAAAACTGATTTAAAAATGTTGTTTCTTTAAATATTCAGAGATGGATATTTTACAGTAAAGAAAACATGATTGAAGTTATTCTTTGATAAAATATTGACACTAAACTACCCAGCAGCAAACAAATCTTGTAAATGTTATCAATAGCAATATAATCTGTGTATTACAGTGGTTCTCAATTTTTTTGAATCGGGAAATTAAACTAGTTTGGGGGACTTCGTATTTCATATATAACTTTGTATTTTATAATATATCGTTCTTTTGTAACTCTGGTATGTTCTTCAACTCAGATTCAGAAGATTCTTTTATTTGTATCCAAAAACTTTGCCAAACATTACTGTATTTCTGTCCAATATACGCTACATCTCAGCCCCAGTGATATCTGATGAGGTGTACTATATACTAGACTATAGGCACTCTAGATGCTGGCAATAACGTGTACTTCAGAGAGATTCTTTCGAATGAAACTGCCATGAGTCGCAAATGAACGGTTTGGGCTCTGGACGTGGAGGATAGGTCTAGGGCACGGAATTCGCGAACTATAGTGCACTGTGTTGGGATGTCTTACTGAAGCATCATTAGATTTTGCTTAAAGAAGATATGAATCTGTAATTCACATTTGTTATTGTTTGTAATGTTCAATTTCATACTACAGTACTCTGCAATCCCACGGGAATTATATAGCAAACGAAAGGGGAACCACAAAGACATTTTCTTAGAAAGGGTGGATCAGTCAGGCGGAGAACAAAAAAGGAATTGAAACTGGGAGTAAAAAAGCTCAAGCAGCCTTTCTTTCAAAACATGATTTATGGAGGACTATCGGTGGTATTGGAATTGTATATTTAGAGAAACTCTGAGACCAAAGAGCGATAGTTAGAGAGAGAGAGCCAACAGTCAGAATTGCTGAGAGGGTACCCAAGAGAACTTTTGTATTCGGACTTTGCAGATGTAATCGTTGTGGTGGAATTGAAGTATAGCACGCACGAAGTGTGTTATGCTGCCTTTCTTATAAATTAGGCAATAGTTAAACATTTCATATCATTTTAAAGAAACAAGTAATATAAAAAAATTTTTTTTAAGTCAATTCCTACTTTTTTTTACACAATATTGCAGAAAGTCCTTTATAAATAATTTTCACTCATCTTTTATGTTTATCTGGCGCCCTCTATTGGTAGATATATGCAACTTAAATCAAAGAAAAACTAAAATGAATTAACAAAATTTAATGAATGAATTAATATTCGAAAAAACTGCATTAACATCAAGCGTCCTCCACTACAAGTTCATAAAAAATGTATTTGAACTTGAGTGGATGAATAAAAATTATTTCATTGACAATTGAAAATTTGAAGAAGATACATATAGGGAGACTGTGAGCTAATAGAAGGAATTGAAAAAGGAATTTATATCTACAAAACAACAAACTTTACTGGAACAATACATCTACACTCTTTCTCACATTCCTTATTGTACTGAACATTTAACTTTATTGATGTACATCTATTAATAAACAGCATATTATCCTAAGTAGAGTCCATGCAATTCTAGTATTTTCAGTAATTACCCAGAAAACATTTCAAACCCATTTCAGAAAAACATTTTATTTTATTTATATAAGACATAATAATGAGATAAATCTCTTCATGCCTAATCTGAAGCCGTGAAATATGTTACTTGTTTGAGTGGAAATAATAAGTTTCTTCCCACTAATAAAATTAGAATTTACCAGATAAAGTTGCTATTTTAGATGCTATTATATAATTTATTTATATTTTTTTTTAAACATTCTAAAAAAGCTGGGTTAAGTTTTAATTCTGTTTAAAAGTAATACACAGTTGTAGAACTTCAATTTCAGTTCCAATTTTTTTTTTTTTTGTCAAAAAACTTGAAGCATTTTCTATTTTTATCTGAAATTAAGAAACATTTCTATTTGAAAATGAAGGAATATTCTTCATTCTTGAACATTTCTTCTTTTGAATATCAAACTTTTCTACTTTTAGAATACATTTATTTCCTGAATAAAAAATAAAAAAAAAAATATTTTTAGGAATTTAATTATTATTAATTTGCCAAATACTTACATTGAAAAATATGCAGTATTAAAGAGTTACAGTATTTAAAATACTTATTATTTTGAACTATTGTTATATTGATTCTTAGTCATTAAATACATTAAAAAATAGATTTTTCACGATTAAAAAATATTTTAACATATTTCAGTATTTTAATAAATAACTACAAAGTGACATTAAAACACTTTTTATTTTATAAATTTTCTTTTTTTTTCATAATGTTTATAATATTTGACTTAATAAGTCAACCATGGAATATTATATATTTTTTTCATCATTTATTAATTCTAAATTAATGTATGATGGTTTTTGTAGTATTTTACAGTAAAAGCGCTTTCAAAGTTTTACATTTAAAAAAATATTTTTGCGCATCATAATTGGATTTTGGTTATGCCCATGTGATGGTTAATCAATATTATATTAAAAAAAAAGGATGTCTTTTAAAAAGTTGATCTAATTATTTAAATTTTTAGTCCACGGTGCGTAAAATTAGAATTACATTAGGCAAACAGGCAACTTTTTTTCTTCGAATTTATTTCTCGTTAAAAAAAAAAAACTTGTACTGCATTTTCGAAATTAAAAAAAAAAGTCCATCATTTTACTAAAAATGCCAACAACAAACTTTTAAAAGTCTTTTCTAACAGTTTGAAAATTTCGACAAAAACTAGTATATATTCACCAGAAAATATTTTCCTTTTGTTTTATTATGTTGTGGTAGAATTCATTTTCTATAATAAGAAAACACTAATTCAAAATTTTTAAGTAATAAACCAGAAAAAGTGTCAAAAGTTAAGGAAAAATAAAACTTGTAATAAAACATTTTCATAATTAATTTCTTACTTTATTTGTTTTAAATTTTCAACTCATCAAGAGGGGAAAAAAAAAATTACATCCTTCAACAATAATATAGAAATACTTCTTTTAATGTGTATACATTTGTATAAACCATGTAAGTAATATTAAAATATGAAAGGAGAAAAAGTTCAAAAGGTGATCATGTACAATTTTTGTAAAAATATAATAAAAAAGGCTTTATTTAAAATTTATAAGAAAAGAACAGTTTTAAAAAATCGTCTTCAAAGAATATGCACTATCAATATTTTATAATACACGCTATTCATAGATTAATTTAACATCTAACACAAACCCCCATAAACTATATATATATATATTTATATAATATATATATGCTGGATGACGCCTGGAATATATCATATATATATAATATATATATATATATTAATATGCCAAGGTATATGACGCTGTGTTGCGCATATATATATTATTGACAATGGTCATAATGTTTTGGCTCTATATATATATATATATATATATATATATATATATATATATAAAAAGAGAGAGAGAGATGATTAAATAGTCATGGTGCTGCAATCTGGTACAGCTTATTAAAACATACATTTTGTGTGCAAAAATGTAGGGTCAGAATTGAAGTTTTGAGGAACAAGCACACTTTTAAAAGAATTTCTCATTACAGCTTTATACAATACCCTACAGATATACATCAAGTGACGATAACCAGAATTGCGTCTGTCAATTAGGCATTCTTTTGGGTTAAGAAATCTGTTTAAATCACAGTTCATAAGCAGAAAAACTAAATCCGTGTTATATAAAATCCTTATTAGACCTATTTTGGCTTATGGCCTCAAAACTTGGCCCATAAGCCAAAATAGGTCTGATGAACTCCTCACACTTGGACTTTGGCAAGATTTGATGAAGCCTATTTGGGTCCATTTGAGCGGAATATTTTAAGGGCTGTTCTTGGAGGTGCTAAGGAAAGTGATTGTTGGAGAAGAAGAAGAAATTTATAAATGATGTACAGACCCAGATATTATAAAATTCATTAAGATCAATAAATTAAACAGGACTGCTCATATATTTAGAATAAATTATTTAAACCATGCAGAAAGCCTCATTTTGGCAAAGCCACAGGGAGAAAGAGAGGACGACTTAGGTTGCGATGGATAGAGGCTGTTGAAAAAAAAAATATGTTGCTGTACTAAAAGTTGAGAATTGGAGAATCCTTGCCACCTAGATGAATGGATGAAAAACTCATCAAAGGGAAGTCTTGGATCACTCTGGCTGTTGATATATTGATGCTGATATATATATATATAAAGAATCTATAGAAAGAACATATAGAAGAATATATCTATTTAGAGAGAAAGAAAAGAACTGGAGAAGGAAAACTAGAGACACAGATCATTTGCACAGCAAATGCCACACTATAATTCGCTATATGTGAATAATGTGCTTCATTGAAACACAGTCAATTGTATAAGAGAACCATCATAATATTCGTATCATTAGACAAATACAAATATCAAAAGAGGAACGGCTAGAACTCCATTGGGATCTCAAATTAAAAAGAAAGATTTATAGAATATATGCTTAACACAAATTATTCAGGAAGTCAATATATTCCAAAAGGAAGTTGCAAGTCCCCAACGAGATATTTAAAAAACCACAATTGCCCTTAATTATACAGTTCGACTCCCCATAAATGTTTCTGAAAGACTTATGTGCCTTGGTCGAGGTAAATCAATAACTAGGTATAACTTCTCTTTGAGATGGAAGATGAGAGCAGTAATTGGGAATCTCTGGTTCCCAACTCAGGAAGTCGTCATTAAAAATTGCGATGGAATAGCGGAACAGCTCTTCCGCATATTGCACAATGATTAACACTGAATCTGTCTTTTTAGTATCAAAACGGTGAAATTCTCCGATATTTGAAAGCAAAAACGTTTAAAAAACGATTTCTTTAACCATTTCCTCACCTTAATGTCACAAAGTTAGGAGCTATTGTTACATCCTTAATAGTGTAGAAATTGGAATCATTATTCCTCGTTCAAAATCGGCAGAATGGTAAGAAAAAAAAATCTTTCTAACTTAAACTCGATAAAAATTGTCGAATGGGAAAGATTTACTTCATTTTGATGCCCATTTAAAGTGCTCATAAATTACCAGTTGCCACTGTGTGTCTTTCGGGAACAAAGACACATCTATTTTATTTCGGCTGAAGAAATTGAATTGTTCAACACTGTTGGAGGAAATAATTCTTTCGGCGCAAGACAAGCAGAAAAATATCTCGATGTCGTTATTCTTCTTGGCAAAATACGATGTTGGAACTGTCGACTTGGCTTTGAATACGGGGCCATTAATAATGACAGCTTGGCGACAAAAGAGTACAATTGCTGAGAGCAGAAGGCAATCGCGATTGTGTTTTCAGACTGCTTTACACAAATTATTTTCGGGTGAAAGTGGGACGAGAATCAATTCAGTTTGTATTCTACTCGAATATTTCGATGTGTTCGTTTGCATAATATATTACCGATAGAAAATGAATAATTGGAAAAAAAATCTGGTTTTAAACTGACTAAATGAATTTGCATTTTACAATTAATTTACTCAAGAAAAAAGATTTTTAACTTCTAATTAATAGCAGTAGAGTAAAAATATAAGCAGTACAAAATATCTATAAATTTTAAATATCTTTGGTCAAATAATGACTGGGATAACCGATTGGGTTTATATTTGAATTTCTTTTAATTAAATGTTATAATTCAATGCTATTTATTAAAAATTGTTACTTCCCTCTTTCCACAGATCTTTACTTATTTTACATTTATTTACAGACAATTTTTACCTTATTAAGACAAATTTAATTCAATATAGATTTCAATTATTTAATTAGAAATATTGTTAAAAATAAAATGAATACTTTGACATTAATTAAATTAAATTAAAAGCAATTTTATTCTATTATGAAATTAAAATGTTTGAGTTTGAATATTTGATCACATAATTAAATACATTGAGATTATTTGAAGCTTTAAACTTTGTTAAATATTTTCTATTGGAAAGGATTGGAAAAATATTAAGCCTTTTGAATGAAAAAAAAATTATTTATTTTCTTATAGAATACTAAGCAGATATTTTCACGTGTCTTATTATTTTTGAAATGGGAAATGCAAATTACAATTAGTAAATATTTATTTATCTTTATTTATCTTGTTATTTATGCCATGTATCATATTTCTGAGGAGAAATATGATATATGGAATAAATACATATACATCACAGAAAATCTTATTCTCAATATTTGGGGATCCATTACCATTTTAATACTGAAAATCATTTTCAGTATGAAAATCCACATAAATTTGATTCCTTAAAAGTATTACCATTAAAGTCAAGCATTTAAAAGGTTTTTCTAAAATTCAAGAAAGTAGTCATTTAATTTTACATAAATTTTTAAAAATTTTGTGTCTCAAAAAATATTTAGCTTGCAAAAATATATTTCCACTCATAATTCAGCTAAAGCAGATCAAGAATGGTGCTTTGACGGTATAATGAAGATTGAAATATGAGTCTGTGGTGTGCAGGTTGGAACAACCAGACAGTAAATGGGATTGGTTGGATTGAGATACTTGAAGCACAGTTTTGAGAAATCTCAGCGATATTTATACATCAACAAATACTGAACACATTAGACTTAATTAGAGACATTACAATATTTAACACATTGATAATTAGAGATTTGGGCAAGTGCTCCACTTTCAAGACGAAAAACCGAAACTTGGCTAAGTACATGAATGCGCGACATGTACTTCCTTACCGGGTGAGAGTGTAATGGATGTGGGGTGAGGGAATGGGGGATGAGAATGGAGAATGGGGTAATGGGGTTGGGGGGGATGAGAGTGTGTAATAAGAGATTTTAACTTGGTGTGGTTGGGTTGAGATACTTGAGACACAGGTTGGAGAACTCACAGTTTTATTGACACACACAAATACTACACATATAATTAAACACAATCAAATATTGTTTGTGTTTAAACACATTTAAAGACAGATAATTATAAATACATGGAAGGACACCACCTATGAGCCAAAAAACTGAAACTAGGCTAAGCGCAGAAATGCGCGACATATACTTCCTCACCGGTCGAGAGTTTGTATTAGAGCTGATTATTTCTTCTGATTTCCACAGGGGAACCTGGGCCATTATGTATGATTACAAGCCTAATTTTAATGAATTATGAGTGCCCTAATTAAATAATTCTATTTAAAAATTTAAAGAAATAAACCATAAAATAATATTTGGTAGTTTTTTTATATGATTTAAATTTTTTTTACAGAAAAATGTATTAGATTGTGTTGAAAGAAAAAAAGTCCTGCTCCCATAACTGTGAATTATGACATTTTCTAGTGGAAAGTAAAGAAACAAAGAGCAAAGAAAAAGACAGCAATTTCAGAATATATATCCTACAGCCTAAGAGCGTAAGTAAACAACAAATTAATGTCATTTCACAGTGTGCAGCGGGGCTGCTGAAACAATAAATGGGAAATCTCCTGCCTCTGTTATCTGCTGAAGCGTATCTGGGATCGAAGGAGCATAATTAGATACACGCTCTGTGTGGATTGATTTCTTCTTGTAAACAAACCGGCGATCATCTGTAAAGTGCAGGGGGCACTCGGCGTGGTTAATTTGACGCAAATTGCTGCCAAAGTGACGTCCGGACCATTAATCACCGATTCTTCGTTAATCAACCAGCAAATGAGCTGTTGCCACCCTCCGCTCATCAACGACTTCTGCACGTTCATGGACGAAACTTGCAAAAGAATTTCGCAAAAAGAATAAAAACGCTCATGTGTATGTTTCATTTATCTGATAATCGGAAAACGTTCCTACTTTCAGGGTAATAACGTGTTGTTTATGATGCATGAATAAATGAGCCAGTTTATCCTGACGATTGGAAACACTGAGATATTTATAATTGATTATTCAATTCCTTCTATTAGCTCACACTCGCCCTATATATATCTTGTTCAAATTTTCAATCGTTCATAAAATACTTTTTATTCATCCACTCATATTACAATACATTTTTTTGAACTTGTAGTGGATGACACTGGATGTTAATACAGTCTTTTAAAATATTAATTCAGTAATTAAATTTAATTAATTAATTATATTTTTTTTTAGATTTAAGTTGCATATGTCTGCCAATAGATGGCGTCAGATAAACTTAAAAAATGAAAAATATTTATAAAAGGTCTTTCTGCAATATAGTGAAAAAAAAAATAGGAATATAAAAAAAAAATTAAAAATTAATTAATTAATTTAAATTTTTTACATTACTTGTTTATGTAATAAATACTATGACATTATACATCTATATATATATATATATATATGAATTTATTTTTTATCTAGTTGTATAACAATGTACAGAGTTATTTTATCGATCTAAAGACAATTAATTTAGGCTTATTTTGATAAGAGTACAATAACCTTGCTTTCATGGAATTTGAAAAAAAATGCCGAGATGAATAATTTATTATCATTTTAATTGTTGTGTTTTTTGCCATATGTATTCATTTATACGATAATGTTTAATTTGCAATAAATATTTATTAGTTTCAAATATTAGAAATTTCATGAGCTATTAATCATTACTAGTTCTTAATACGTATAAGAAAGATATTTTATGCATTCTACACAGTTGCGTGAACTATTAGAAAATTTATATGATGTATTTTGGATATTTACACACGGTGGCCAATTATCAGGGAACACATTTTGAAGAAGGGATAGAGATTGCTAAAACATTTTTTTGTATGGGAATATGTATCACAAAAAAAGAAAAACTTTTAAATACAACATATAACCACTATAAGACTAGAAAATAGGAGGTCTGTACCGCATGCCAAAAAAATGTAGTTCACTTTTGCCGTCTATGACGTCGCCCGGAGTGGATCTATGTTGCATAGAAGGGTAAAGAAAATGCTGCCCTCCTGGGAAAAAAGGGTCAGCGATGATTCAAATTTTTGATTATGAAGTCGCTTTCAACAATGTAAGATTGTTCATTAAATCACCTTTCATCAAATTCATTAAATTTTAAACCTCAAGAACAATGTAGATAAAGAGATTTTGGAGAGAAATTACCAAAAGTCTTGGTGGAACAGTATTTCAAATCTTTCTGACTGGCCTAAGATGAAGGCAGTTGCAGAGTTTCGTCTCGTAACTGACCACGATTGCTGCTGCCAGACATCTACACCGCTTAAATGTACTTGAAGATCCTTGCTGCAGGTTTTGCAACCTTCGGGAACATACGGACTATGCTCACCTTCAATGCTGTCCTGCGCTGTCTGCCACATCTTTGTGGGAGCGATATTGGGAGACTAGGAATCGAATGAGTCCATAGACTTTTCTTCTGTTACCATTTGCTATTTTATATTGTTTTTTCTGTTCTGTTTGTTTTTGTTCTTCATGGCTCCAGTTGTGTCTTTTTAGTACCCGCCAATGGAAATAACAATAATAATAAAGAAAAACATCATAACCATTTTTGCTTCTTTGATTCAATGTTTATAATAAATGCGCACAATGGGGATCACCCACATTTAAATGAACTCGGTAGCATCTGAAGTAATGATGGGAGAACCATGCCAGGCATTTCGCAGAAGAATCGAACAACGAATATAAATGTTTCTCATTAATATATGTCAGTCAGCTACGGTTTCGTAGCGCCACCATGATTGACACGTTCGAATTCAGTGGCTAGCGCTGTGGCGTTCGGTGGAACCCCGGTATCAGTGTTCAAGCCCTGTTGATACCATGGGTGTTTGTAGTAGTTCATAATCAACTTTAAGTCATCGGTGCCTGTCTCATATAACTGTAAAAGTGTTAGTAACCTAGTCAGACTTCCAGCTACGGGTGCTTCATCACAATAACAGCTGTTCCACTTTTCCCTTCAACCATGAGTCCATACGGGTACGTGAGCTTGGTCTAGATGTCTACCAAGTGGGATAAGAAACAACAATAACAGCGGGCTAGTAAATGGAAATACAGTTGCACACACACACAGTAAGAAGGAAATAGAGTGCGTCTCGGGATTGCCAGCCAGAAGACAAGAAACTCTTCACATGATGGGCATCAATAAGAGCATTGTACCTGACAGTTGCGAAAAATTCGCTTAACGTGTGTTTATTCCTCAACTTCCGACCCTACATTCCTATAAAAAAATATGTGCATTTTCGTAAGTTGTATCACCCAGCAAGATTGTCCTATGACTATATTGGATCACATGTACATCAATGTTACAAACGAGTATTAAGAAAATTTCAACCGCCATGCATAAAGAACACAGAAACAAAAGGACAGCAGAGAAATAATGAATAAATAAATAGGAAACACTGTCATCTTGAGCAACAAAAGCTACTACCGGTATTCGCTAAAGTCAAATATTACAAATACATCATAGTTTCGCAATATAAAACCCATGATGTGTCTCATATTCAGACCTCTCAAATAAAGAAAGAAAACAAAAATATTATTATTTGAACATCCTAAGTGCTCATATGCTTAATCAACGAAGCTGAAAATCATCAGACGAATACATATATCAAAAGTATAATAACGAGAACTGCATTTGGCAATAAAAAAAAAAGAAAGAAGGCAAAAGATTGATACAAAATATATCATGTATACCATACAAGAAATGAAATTAGTAAATCCAAAATGAAATTCTTATAAAAATCAAATTAATTATTTTACATAAAATATTATTTATGATTTATGAATTATTTTGTTTATTATTAGAACAACTACTTATATACTTGGACACATACATATGCAAATTATTTTGGGTAACTATTAAGAAGTTTTGGCACAAAAATTGTTTTCTCATGTCTAAAGGCACAAATAATATTTTTATTTTATTCAACTTATTAATCAGTGTAAAGCAATTAACTAAGCTCTTTATTCATTTTCTTTTAAAATCAGTTAATTATTTAATAAAACTGATAATTGTAATTTAAATAGTAACAAAAAGGAGAATTTAACGTCAAACCAAATATGCAAATACGCTTTTGTAACATTTTTCTTTTTTTTTTTTCACAATTTAAATTAATAAATAGTTTCTCCGTGACGTTCAAAATGTTTGTTTAATCATGGCTTCTTAAAATCAAGTTACAATGCCCATTTTTCAATTCCTTCTATTAGCTCACACTCTGTCTCTATATATCTTGTTCAAATTTTCAATCGTTCATAAAATACTTTTTATTCATCCACTCAAGTTAAAATACATACATACAACTTGTATAATAATGACACTTGACGTTAATACAGTTTTTTTCAAATATTAATTCATTCATTAAATTTGATAAATTCACTTTAGTTTTTTTGTTAGATTTAAGTTGCATTTATCTACTCATAGATGGCGCCACATAAACTTAAAAAAATGAATGAAAATTATTTATAAAGGACTTTCTGCAATTGAAAAAAAGTAGGAATTGACTTGAAATTTTTTTTTTTTTATATATTACTTGTTTTACGTAGAAAGAGGATTGCTTGACTTCAAACGATATCTAAGTAAATAGATTAATTTTATTTCATTCTTTGTTACCGGGCCTCCAAATTTGGATATATCAAAAATATTATATTTACTCATTGTTAAAAAGAACAATTTTCAAAGAGTCAAAATCATTAGCAGTTTTTTTTTATTTGATTCTTTATGAATATAAGTGGGTTTTTTTCTTTTTGTGATATCAATTGTTTTTCTTTTTTTTTCTTTTTGTGATATCAATTGTTTTTTCTTTTTTGTTTTTCTTTTGTGATATCAGTTTTTTTCTTTTTGTGATATTAATTGTTTTTTGTTTTGTTTTTCTTATTGTGATATTAATTGTTTTTTTTTTTTAATACCAATACGATTTTTTTTGCAAATTCTGAAAAATTTTTTTGTTTTTAATCATTAAATTTATAAACGATTTATAACTTGAGAAGTCCAATGCTGTCATAAATATTATTTTTTTTTAAAAATTATGTATATTTTATAAAGTCTCTTTATTTTCATAAATTGATTGTTGATTTAGTGTGTTGATTTGTGATTTTCCTGTTGATTTTAACCAATCATCAACATTTCAATTACCTGCATCGATGAAATATGACACGGAGTTTTCGATCACAAAAAAAATGAAACTTTTTAGTTTTCATTTATGGAACAGTATTCACAAATGTATCTATCATCCTAAATTTATTACATTCTTTATTTTTCATAGTAATTTTTATTTTAATAAACATTTTCATAAAAAAAATAATTCATGATATATTTTTCAAGATTTCGTCTATTTCTGTGTAAGTATTGATAATTTTTACTAAACGAAAAAAAGGGGAAAATGTAAATGAATTAAGAAGTCAATTGAAGATCCAAAACCCGGACAACGATTAATTGCGATCTGTCAAATTTGTAAAGGGGAAAATTATTGTGAATAAATATTAACAAATAAAAAAATTGTAAAGGAAAAATACAAATAAGCTTATATAACAGAATATTTGACAGAAATAAAAATATATTTAAAAATATTGTAACCCCATAATTATCAAAAAAATGAATATTTTAAGCAGTTAACTATATTTAAATGTTTTTTAACAATTAATCTAAAATTAAACAGTTTATAAATCAAGCCACCAGATGATTCCAGATACTTCCAGGTATCACCAAATTGATTCAAACTGCAGAAAGTGCATTTTGTTTAATTAAAAAAAATTATTAACTGAAATTTATTCGTTTAATTTGGCTAGATACAAGATTAACGAATGTTATTTTATAAGAATAAAATAATGCTATGTGCTACAATTTTTAAATTACATTGGAATACCAAACATACAAACGTTCTTTGGTATACATATATAGATATAATATTTTGAAATAGTGATACTTTTCAAAAATATAAATATATTATAATCGTCAATAGCATTTATGTGAATGTCATAGAACAGTAACTCTCAATCTTGGTTCATTACCAAACGTATCTTTTGATCAGCCGCGTGAGTGAGTGACAATCGAGGTTCTTTTTTTTTTACGTTCATTTTATTATAACTACCTATAAGCATTAAAAAATATTTTTGCAGACTCTCTACAATTTGAAAAACTTTGTATAAGAAACCCCCTGGACTAAAAGTAATTTGAATATATTCCCTTGAATAGATTCGAATAAACTGCTTCAAGGGTACGGTGCATCAAGAAAAGCAGAGCACCCTTCTTTATGTACTAAATCTGTCTCATTACAGTGCTTTAATGTATATAACGCACGTGGATTTCTGTTTAAGGAACAAAAAAGTAAAAGAAAACCGGCCACAGAAGACTTCAAATGTAATATAGTATCCAATAAAATTTAAAGTAAACTATTTGCGTAGCATTTATCTTCATGCATTTACATATAAAATAAATTGTAAGAATCTGTTATGGTTATAAAACTATTCCGAAAATGGTATTTTCTAGTTTTAAAAATGAGAAGAAATATAATATAAATTTTATGACGATATTTAAAGTAAATTAATTATTTATTTCTGAAAAGTATTTTTACAATATTGAAAAATGAAAGCTGTTATACATTTTTTAGTAAAATGTTTTAATATTATTTCAACTTTTTCTAATACATGTTCTAACCAGGAGGACACGAGTAATGCTGTGTCGTCAACATTTCTGTTGGACTGTGTCTCATTGAGACACCGTTTAGTACATGAATGAGTAGCAATTTGTTATGCAAATATATGGCAAGTTTGTAAGATGAGAGAAGAAGAATCGGCCCCAGAATATCACCGGACATCAAATACTCCGAGGTGGAAGCATGCACGGATTGCATGGGGCTGAATGGCCAAGTATCTACAGCCCTGGCGCTCGGTGTCACAAGTATCGGTTTCGAGTACCAGCGGTGTGGTGGATGCTCGTAGTGGTTCGAATTCATTTTTAACCGTGGGTCCCGGCCTAATAGGATAGTAGAGAGCTGTCTTGAGGTTGAGTCAGTCTTCAGCCCTCGTGGTTAAAGGAAGCTGCATATTACCCTTAGCCATGAACTAGTCGAAGGCGACGGGGTCTTCTGGACCCTGTGTAGGTTTTTCTACACCAGAGGTTCGTAACAACAACAACGGATTTCCTTGGGATATCATACTAACCTACATACCATTTTATAAGTCCTGTGACGGCTGTCCGGTATTGGCCTGAAGTCCTGGAAGAGTGAGATTATACACTGCTATTGTGAGATCCTCCTCACTGTGAGATTATACGCTGAGCAGTTGGTCCTGCTTTTATTTTAATGGATGGTAATCCGCGTCCCTATGGACTATCTAAAAAAGACGACTATCTAAAAAATGAGGACATTGCGAGTATAGAGTGGCCGGAGTACTTGGCAGACCTAAATCCCATTGAAAATAATTAGGATGTCTTCTGCCATGCTGTTCTCAGCCGTTCTCACAGAGCTGTAAACTGCTTTACAGGAAGAAGGGCGATTGCGGTGGTTGATCATCTTATGAAAAACATGGTCACTGAAAACTGCTTTTGCCAGTGAGTGTATAAATTAAAGGAATAAAAATTAGCTATAATCGGAGATTAATCGTTTGGGACAGTCTAATGTAATTTTTGTCAGATACGCGATTCCTTTATTTAAGCCGACGCTTCTAATTTAGCTTTTAGATAAAGTTCTAAAAATATCTCTGCTTATGCGTGCCAGTATAAGTTAAGGTGTTATCAATTAAACTAATACGAAATAGTCTTCAAAATCCTTCTTTTAAGATGCGCAGGATACCTATTAAAAATATATTGTTTCAAAGAACTTTTAAAAATATTATTTTAATAATAAAATTCATAAACGTTTTTTTTTTTATTGTATTAAAGACTATCATTCAGGATTTTCCATTTGTTCAAAAATGTTGGTGTCTTGTTAGCAATGTTCCAAAACGATATGACAGCTATTCAATGTCACGATATGATTAATTTTCCAATGTATATTCAGTATACTATTTTTTAAGCTTCATAAATAATTTTGTTTTGAAGAAAAAGTAACATTAAACTTTTTTAAAATTAATTCCACATTATAAAAAGAACGTTATTTGGCAAATTAGTTTATTACATTGATATATTCAGAACAATCTGACAACCATCGAGAAATTTTATTGCGAAAAATATAAAAAAGATCATTTTAAAAAAATCACTGTAACCATCGATAACATATTTCTTTTTTAAATTTTAATCTTAATTTTTATTTTTATAATTTTTATAAAATAAAACGTTAAGTTTCTGAATCTTACAGACAATCATAGAAAATCCTTTAAAGTTATGCCAATCTCAAGTACAGTGTTGTTAATTCACGTAACCTGTAACCTTATGTAATTCCTATTGCTGACAGAAATATAAAGTTTTGAATTAATTTTATAAGTATTGTATCCCAGTAACAGAAAGCAAATGACTAAAGTCAGCCTTCTAATATTAAGTGACGTGTGATTCCCAATAAACATAGTGTGAAAAATAACAAAAACAAGTGTGAAAATAACTGAATAGTGTGAAATTAATAAAAACAAAAATCTGAAATAAGCCAACTAGCTTTGTGAATATTACAAATATTTTTAAATAAGTTTTAAAAATATATTTTAAAATACAGGAGTAAAAGAAAATAATGTTACAACTAAGGTTTTATTTCTATATTTGGAAAGAAAATCAAATATAAAAAAAAGTTTGTTTTAAAATTATGTGGGTTGATAATTAGAAAGTAATTTTCGAATAAATAAGGAATTTAAATAGAAAATACATAAAAATGAAGTAGTTGAAAAATATTTTGCTGTACTAAATGTTAAGAATTGGAGGACCTTTGTTACCCAGAGGAATGCATAGAAATCTCTTCATAGAAAACCCATGGTCTACTTTGGGCTGTGGTGCTATTGATGATGAATGTATAAAAATATGTTACGAATGTATTTTTAAAATATTTTCTTTTTTTGAGTAATAATTATAATTATCTATTTTTGGTACTGTATGTTTTTGCTGATCGACACTTCAGTGCAGCAATTAAAAGCACACAATTTTGTTGAGAGTACTTTAATCACAATTAACAAAAATACACCAGTGACAACACACACACGACATTGACAACAAACACACAAGATATTGATAAAATTTAAACATGCTTGAGTTTCATTAAATACATTTAAACAAGAAATACAAGTACATCAATGATATGATGTTATCATAGAAAGTTTTATTTCCATTTGCAATTGCATTGTTTTACTATATAAGGGAATAGATTAAAATAATACTATAATAATAAACATAAGAAAATCTAAGACAAAAAATGACACACAGGAGGAGTTATCTTTGAATTTTAACTGTAATCTTCGTGAATAAATATCGTTTGAACGAACATGTGAATAATTAAACTTTTCTAGCCAATAACTAAACAGCTGAAACTAATGAACATATGGATGAATGTACATATGAAGAGATTCCAATTCTATGACATTCTGTTGTCATTTAAATTGGTTCTTCTATTCCCTCTGATGGAAACTACTGCAAATGCGGGCAAAATATGGGGATATGCAACCCTTTGAGAGAAAAAGGAAAATATTTATAAAATGTATAACGACTAACATACATATAAGGGTCCTAAATGGTAGAGTGTCTGAAGCTTTGTTTGTTTTTCCATGGATGTTTGTAGTGGTTCAGAATCCACTTTAAACCGTAGGTCCCGGTCTCATAGGATGGTAGAGCTTTGTCTTGAGGTTTAGGCATCTTCAGCTCTCGTGGCTCCTCGCTAAAGTGAAGTTGCATATTACCCTTAGTCATGGCCATATCGCCTGCGACGGGGTTTTCTGGACCTGGTGTAGGCTTTCTTGCACCAGGGGGATTAATAACAGCAACACCTTTCGTATGGCACGTCAATTGATTTGAATAATATGGTATACATTTCGTATGACATATTATATATTCTGATGATGTTTCTGCAAAGGGGAGTATGAATAAATTTTAAGATGGTTAAAATAAGAGAATCTCAAATAATATTTTAATTTGGTAAAAACAGAGGTATTCAAATTGAAGTGCATTTGGCATTTGTAATAATTTTAGTTAATCTGTTACTGATCATGCATATTTTATTTGGTTTAATTCAAATACTTCTTATTCAAATGAGACTGTATATTTTTTTCAAATGGTTAAAAGCGTCAAAAAAAAGCATTTTAAATTGGATTAAAGGAAGCTTTATACTCAAAATTTGACAGAGAGCGATGTCAGTACTGTCAGATGGCAAAAATTGTTGAATAACTAAGGAATGTGTTGGGAAGGCAGAAGTTAATAGAGAGACAACAGAATGTAAGGACAGAAAAACATTTACAGAACCTGATAATTACTGAACTAACAAGTGACCAGGATACTCCTTACAATGACAATTATTTATGGCAATTGAGAGAATGAGGTTTGCTCACATGTTGCCAGTGGAACAGACAACCTCTCACCTGTGATTCACCATAAGTCATTTGTAATGTAGCCATAGAGTAGTAATGGAACAGAATGCGCATCAGGGTTGCCAGTTTAGGACAGACATAATCCTCACTTGATCAAAAACGTCACGTAACTTGAACAATCGCTACTGTCTATTATCAAGAGTGGCGATATTTTCAGCGTCATTTTCTGGGCCACTCTGCCCTTCATTTGTAAAGAAGTGGTCACTTTGTCTGCTCATATTACAAAAATTTGAGCTTATATCTCAATGGAAAATCGACTACACTCATTTAAAATGAGTTTCAGATATGTATTTCAGGATTTTGGAGATGATAGTTTGGCAAAAATCTTTACTGTTGGCCTGAAGGGAGTAAAAGTCTACTATCACATAAAGATTTTCAAAAGTAAGGGTTAAATTGTTATTAGTTGTCAATAAATGAAACTTCAATGTTTTTAAATATTTAGCATTTATATTATTTGAATAAATTTTCTTGTGTAATATTCTCTACCGAAAATGACGGGATATATTTGCGTCAATTTCCTTTTCCTTTAGAATAAGGAAACACGCTCTAATTTTTTTTTTTATTACTCTATGGATATGAGCTTTATTGAGGAATATCAAATTCTTCTTTCCTTTTCTTAAGATAATTAACGGTTCATTCTCTACTACAAAATTATACTAAATTGTTGATTCCCCATCTGTTCCCTAAGTTGAAACTGTATTTTTCTTTCATTGAATGCAAAATGTAGTTGAGGAATTATTAAGTTGCCATAATTCTGTAAGGGAGCAAGTATGAAATTGTTATCAATATCTCAACAGCGAAAAAAAAAAAAGCATCTTTTCAAAGGTTAAATATTTTAATGTATGGTGCGAATGGACCATGACCACTTGCAAATATAATTTTTCTCTAATATATTTCAATAAGAATTTTGGTCTAAATAGCAAATTGGAGCAAGTTTAGGAAAAAATCTTTAAAAGATAGATCCACTAATACAACTAATCGATATTAAGTTGGATAAAAGTTTACATAAGGATTATATATGATCCAACACATTATATTCTGAATAAAACCTTCTTGAAAAAAGACAGTTTTCTGAAATTTAACTATAAAATTTAACTTTAACTTTTTCTATGTATACATCACTTTTATTACTTTTCGTCGCATACAAATAACTCTTTGTGTGTCATTTTTCTTTCTCATTGAAATATTTATAACTTTTCATGGCCTGAACATATGTGACACCATGTATTTTTAAATGTTTTGCAATCATTTATTTTCTCCCTTTTTCATCTGATTAAAAAAATATTAACTTAATTGCTAATGTTTATTTATTTACATAAAAAATGAATAAATTTATTTACATAAAAATCGAATCACCATTTTTGTAAAAGTATTCACTAAATAATGAAAGTAAATATTCAAAGTAAATACTACGAATTCTTTTTTTTTTAATGAAATGATATCAAAATTTTAAACTACAAAAAATATAATTTTGAACAAATTCATTAAATTTAAAAATGTGTATAATTTTATAAATTTCAATATCTATGATTATATAAACCAAATTTTGCTTGAAATTATAAAATATGCTGTGTATATTGAAAATGAATTATTAAGTGAATTTACTACATAAATTTTTCAATTTCAAGCAGTTAATTTACTTGGATTTTATTTTAATTTAATTAAATACAGGGCCATGAAAACTCATCATCTAATATATTTAAACACACCTGAAAATTATTACCGTAATTTCAAAATTGGTAAATTGGTAAGGATATATAATGATAAGAAATAAGTAGTTTTTATCATTTGTTTAATATTTATCTGAATATTGTTCATTTTATGACAAAAAAGATTTTAGTTAATCACGGTTAGCGTTTCATGAAAGTTGTTGTTACATATATTAGATAATTGATGCAAATTTATCTCTTAATTGGATTATATCTGTAACTATATCACTCAAGCCTAAATTTTGAGGAATTATCCTACTGAAAAAAAATGTCCTTCAAGTGGCTCCAAGATGTATCCTTTATTATCCAGGAATTTGTAAAATTGAATTATGGTTGGTTAAGAACAGATAATGCGAAATGTAGAGACATATTTATAAATAAAATAATTACCATTCTCTGTAACCGAGATGAAGTTGGGAAAATAAGTACTTAATGTAAAGAGAGCTTTTTTCTCTAATAATATGTGCACTCACAATGTTAGAGCAGTAATAATTTCTATTGCCTTTTATATAGAGTTCTCGTAATTTGCTGGAAAAAATAAATGGTAAAATTATTTTCCAAGCTGTTTATATTTAAATAAGTGGGATACTTATTTATCAGACAATAAAAAAGTTAATTGTGGTTGTTCAACATCAGGTAGGGGGAAATGAGAAGTCGTGCTTAAAAGATATTAATTTTCACTTTCTCTTATCAAAAGAAGTTGTAAAAATAAATATTACGGGAAATGAATATTTTTCTCAACAACAATCATAACCTACATTCATTGAATAGTATTGATTATTTTCTTTTCTATAGAGTACTAGTAAACTGATGAGAAAAAAAAAAAAAGGATTTCATCCCAATTATAGATTCAGAAAAGCGATAACTTCAAAACATGCCCAACAAACATTGACATTTTTTCAGTCCGGCTGGAAAAAGACACAAATTTAGAATACCACCATCAAGAACTTGCTGTAGGCAGGTGTATAGGAAAAAATAGCTAGTAAATAAGTAGTCAACAGTTAATAATTAAAGTTAATATGCAATAAGTTAAATAATGAACGGTTAATAGTTAACAGCTTAGTTTGTCAACGGTTAATTGCTTACTTAAATAACCAACAGTTGTAACTGAATGGCCCAACAGGGTTCGGTTCATAAAGGAATTAATAGAAGTAAACGTTGTTCTTTAACAGCAAAATATCTTCAAGATTATTTTTAATATAATTTTATCTAAAAATCAAAGCAAAAAAGTAAAATTCCTCTTGTAAAACAATGACATCAAGCAAAGTCTTTTGTTGAATCACAATTAAATAACTTATTTTCTTACGCACATTTTGGTACTTGAATCAATTAAATAAGATTAACAGTTTTTGAGCTTGTAAAATGAGTTTCCATGGCCCTGCATTTCCAAAAGGGTTATTATATAATAAATTGTCATAAAATCTAAATTGCATAACATAATTCCTAACCATAATATCTTCCATTACATATGTATTTTATTAAAACTCCCAAATTAAAACCTCAACAAATTCATATACATTCTTCATTATCTTTTTTTCCTTTTTTATATAATTAGCGAGAGTTGAATATTTAAAAAAATCTACTTAAAATAACCAGATAACCAGATTGAAAAATCAATGTTAAATTCGTAGTATTTACAGTACATATATCTCCATTTGAAGGTGCAATAGATTATTTTTACACAAGCTCACAGGGACATGCACATTGACATTTATCTAAGCGTTTATCCATACTACAAGCGTTAACAATGGATTACATGGAAAGTCTCATGGGACGTTTCGAATGCTCTTGAACAGGTTTTCATGCACATGCACATAAACATCACATCAATGATATTCGAAATGTGCATTGATGCTTTTGAAAAGTAACAACTGCTAACAAATAAAAGATACCATGATCACATTGTACAATATGTAAATTCATTCTTTTCAAAACGTTATCTGTAAATGAGTAATTTGAAAGGAAGTCTCACGTATGACAACAATAAAATACTATGCATTATTTTAAACTAAAAATGTAAAGGTTATTTATTTTATATTAACTGATATCAACACAAAACACTTTGAACTAATTGTTATCATGGTACGATATCATTTGTTTCAGTTTTAATAATTATTTTAAATTTCCAACTTTCAATATATTTGAAGTAGAATTAAATAGGTTCCATACATACTTATTTGATGAGAAGGAAACCCTATTTATTTCCTTTATTATTACGAACTAATGACAGCATTGAAAAACATTCAAAATCAATGTTATTTGCACATTCATTAAATAAGTGATGTTTTACTAGTGGCTTAAAGCATGTTGCATGAAAGAAACATACATTTCCTGCCATGCTTTGGCATCAAAAATGTTCATTTCAAAAGTAGTGATCGTACAGTAAGTGATCATACTTACAGTAACTGGATCATTTGAAAAAAAAACATTGATAATACACATTGAAACATTCATATATTTAAAGTATTGAGACATTCACAAAAAATAACAACAATGACCTAAAACATATTTTATATAGCATGCTTTCTAAAGTTGTAAATATGTTACAAATAAAAATTACATTAAGATAAAATATTATGTAAGTTACTTAGATAACATTCAAAATTCAAAAATTGCAGATGTGTATGAAGTGGCTTTATGAAATTTACATGCCCATATTTCATCAAGTTATTGACAAATATTTTAATTAATTTCATTGTCAATATCTCATAATAACTTGTCAGTTTTATGAATATTGTGAAAAAAAATGTCATATAGATTTATGTCAAAATTATCGAATTAATAACACAATTAAAAATTATGTATTTAAATACGTAAAATTTTGTATGTTTCATTTCATTTTGAAAAATATATAGAACAATATAAGGGGTTAGTTAATCTGTATATTATTAGACTATTGAAAATGCATAAAATGAAAAAAAAAAGCAGAATGATAATCTTGCATACATATAATCGAAAATGCTAACAAATAATTGTTTCTATTTACAGATACAATTTTTAAAATAAAAGTACTTTAAAAGATTGATTTCACACTTTATAATTACTACTAAGAAACAAAAAATACTATCGAAACACCTGCTTCATTCCTCTTTTTTTCATTTTTAATTCATGAAATTTGAAAATATATACTATTTACAAAAGTATGCATTTCATAATATATTCAAAGTGAATGATAATTATTATTTCTTATACATAAATCAATTTATTGCACAAGCACACATAAAATGTAACATAAAATTAAATTGGATATTTTGAAACAATGATGCATAAGCAATTTATCATGTCCTAAAAAATATTATATTAAAATTACTTTACAAAGCATTACTTTGAAAATTAACATTCAAACTGCTTGAGCGATTTTTTATGATGAAGTATACTAAAACTTTTAAATTTGAAGCAAATAAACACAAAAAATACACCGTGAAAAATGAGTTAAATTAAACATGATTAAAAGTTGTGAAATAATTTACAATAAACATTGAAGCAAAATGAAATAGATTCCTACTAAGTACCCATTTAAAAAGTATGTTCATATTATGTAATTTAAAAAAATTGAAATTAACAGTTCACTTATTTCAATTTCAATAAACAAAATACACTGATCTCAAAGCTATCAGAAAAATCTTAATCGTGTAACAAATTTCTTGAATCATCATCAAAAAAATTTACAACGCAATGTACAATATCTATGAAAATTATTCATTTAACCCATTTCATAGGATTGAATTAATTCCATGTACTACTTATGAGATATTTGAAACACAATAAACACCAAATATATAGTTCACCTAGTGATTGCTAGAGCACCAGGAAAATTCAAATGTTTACAACATTTATCTCTAAAGACGACCTACAAAAATGATATCATAATGCATGTGCAATAGTTTGCATTTCATGCGAAACTTGTTTTCACTTTGAAGAACAGTTGAGCCATCGTCCCGTGAATCTGAAAAGTTCTTTGCAAAGATTCGTTCCCAATAGTTCTCTCCAATGCTAATCTTTCACCTATTGTTCTCTGTGAAAGCTCTTAACATGTTCAGAAGCAGTTCTTGTCCTGGAATCATATTTCAGAGCATACACAGAGTTGTAAGAATAAACGTTATGAGCTTTCAATGGCAATTCAATCAGAACTGCACCATAGTTCGAGTTCTAAATCTTGGTTTGAATAGTATCCATTATACCATGAAAGACAGAAAGCTTTTCATAAAGATCTTTATGTAGATTTTCATAAATTTAGCATTTAATCAGCTATTTAGTGCGTCAGTAAAATTCGTACGAATGATATAAGCTCAGCTTTTATATGGTCTCCTTTAAAATATATTCTTGACTTAGCAGTTTGAACATTAAAAATTCAAGAATATATTTTGATATTTAAAATGTTTGAGAACAGTTCTACCTCTTTTTATTTTGAGACTTATATCTTCTATTTTATATCCAGAATGTCACAAATAGTATCGCATACTATATAGTAGTGGTTGTCTAATGTGTTCGGTGTTCTAATCACTGTGTCATTTAAAATTGTCTTTTAAATTAAAATTCTTATCTCTCATTCTTTAAATATGTGTCTCATCTCTATGTTTAATACCGTGTTTATATTTTCAGCATAGCATGCAACGAGTCGCGATTTCTAACTTGCAACATATAACAAAAAAAAATAATACATAATTGTAAAATTGTAAATGAATTCTCTTGGGCAAAAACTATGCAACATGTTATTCTCGGAATGATTCGCCAAATAGGAAAATATATGGAACAGAATTAATAAATTTTCCTAAAACAAAATAATATTCGATAGTTGTTTTTTTTAATGTTTGTCAGAAAGAATTGGAATTAACCTTATTATTTAAAATTACATAACGGGGAGGTTCTTTAAAAGATTTAAGAGGATTAATTTGAAATAAAAAAAAAAGCTCGCTGTTTTTTTTCCAGCAATTATACACATAAACCTAAACTTGAGTGATTGCTTCAACTTCTATTTGCGCGTTGTATCCATTCTTCATTGAAGTGGGATCTTTCTCACTCTTCATCATGGTGACAGCTGTTGACTGCTCCGGAACTCTGCTCGATTTCTGAGCTTTGGATGAATCCGATTTCTTGTCGGTTTGGCGACTCGATCCGCTTTTGGTCTTGGGGAAAAAGCTGTTTTCAACGTGCAGCTGAGCATTGACTTCGCGCCTTGAGGCGCAAGTGAAAGCCTTGGTGAAACTCTTCTTGAAATTATCGCTCAGGAAAGCATAGAGAATGGGATTCATGGCCGAGTTGGCATAAGAGAGACATTGGGTGAACAGCATCATGGTGAAGGTCAAAGTGGTCTGACCCGAATCTGGAGGCATGAAAGTGAGCCACATCTGGGCACACCAGTACGGAAGCCAGCAGATGATGTACACAGTGATGACGCTCAAAACCAAGTAGGTTACCTTCCTGTGGGTGCGCTTCTTTTCCTTGCTCTTCTTCTTGGGACCTACATTCCTCAGCTTGCAGATGACCAGAAAGTAGAAGAGCAGAATGAGGATCAGAGGTATGGCAAATCCGAGGGTGAACGCATAGAGAGTGAAGGTCATCTCGCCGTTCATGTAAGAGCTTTCAGGCCAGTAGATGTTGCAGTTGATGTACATTCCAGTGTCGAGGGTGCTTGCGTACATGTATATGGGTACCATCAGAAGCGCAGACAAAGTCCATGCTGTCAAGCAGATGAACTTGGCTATAAACGGCGTGCGATATCTCGGAGATTGTATTGGATGGCATACTGCCACATATCGATCTGCACTCATAACCGTAAGCAGCAAACTGCTGGTGAACTGGTTGATACTCGTAGTGGTCATATAAACCTTGCACATGATCCTTCCAAAGGGCCACGAATGGAAGATCATGGTCGTCAGAAGAAACGGCAAGCCAATTAGATACATCTCATCTGCGAAAGCCAAATTCAGGATGTACATGTTGGTGACTGTTTGCATCTTGGAAAATCTAAGAACGACGTAGATGACTAAGGTGTTTCCTCCAAGGCCAAGGATACCTACGAGGCCATATGAGATTCTCGCGAATTGAACGAGCCATTCAGGTGGTGTGAAAAAGTTGAACGAATCTTCAGCTGGATCTGAATAAGTGCAGTTCGTGTCATTATCCACGAACATGTTATGAGAACAATTCAAAGTTAAATTGTATACCATTAGAGCAACTTCTCCCAATACCGCCATTTTGAAAGTCCTTTGGAATCAGATACTATCTGATGAAGAAATGTTTCAAACTTATATTTGCAAAGAATTATTTTTTTTTCAATGTAATTGTTTTTATATGTGTTGTTAAAATATTATATTTGCAGGACATTCCATAAGAACATATATTACGTTTTCTTTTACTGAGAATATAGTTATTATGAAGTGAAACTTAGAAATAGTATGAAACATTCACCATTTTTCAAACACCCGCATTCATTAATAAGAGGAACGATGTTTTTTGTTCTTGAAATCAGACTTGCAAATTTTATAAGAAATCAGAATTATATAAGAAAAAGCTTATAGGTGTAAAATATGAATAATAAAAATTGCAAATCTTTAAATATCCTGTAAAAGTCTGAAAGAAATTATATGCAGATTAGTAAAATGTCAATTTTTGAATTTTAGGGATGATATAATCTATCAAGTTTGAAGATTCCTCGTTAGAGATGCAGGTAGTTCAATCCTGAAGCCAGTTGCAGTCAGGGTGAGTTCTTTTCGAACTTTTGAATGAAATATGAATTTCTTTCTTTACTTCTCTGAGAATTTTCCAATTTATTTGGCTGGAAGTCTTCTCAGAAAAGGACGAAGATAACTGTAACCGAGCTTTAAAAATGCTGAATCAGCCCGTACATGACTGGAGTCGCAATTCTTCTGAAGAAAGGATTCTTTTCTTCGCGGCTATCTTTTACAGGAAAGAGAAGAGATGTCACTGTAAGAAGAAGAGAGAAATTTAAGGTAAGAATTCTGAATAGTAAGCCTGAGTAATTCAATGCAAGAATTTTGATACTTTTTATAAAAGATACATTAATACTTCTTTAAAAATTATTTCACTAATTCATGCTGGATTAGTTTATTTTAAATATATACATACAGAACAGAAAAGCATGCTATTTTAAAATACTTAGTGGAATAACAAATTTTTAATAGCATTTAATGCGACTACAAAGCGAAATGAATTCAATCACTAGTTTTAAAAACTAAATAATTACTGGAATTTAAAAAATTTGAATTTTGAATGTTCAATTGTCAAAGGTTTATTGAATAAAGGATCAACTCTCTACAAATATCCTTCATTATGATCTAAAGCAATTTTTCAAAAAAAAAAAAGCAGATGTTTTAGAAGTAAATTAAATTTTATCTCTCAAAAATACGTTTGATGAGAAAATTTTTATTATTTTCCTGACTTTTCCTTAAATTTTGGAAACAAATGGATAAAAAGTCAAATATTTCGGTACTTATTTGCCATATTTGTCCTATAAAAATGTTCCATTTTTGTATTCTTTTATCTTAATTACATTAATTAACCATTATCTTATCTTAATTTATCTTATTGTCATTTTTTTACCTCCAATGACGTCTTATTATAAGCGTATGCCGAATATTTTCAAAAGATGAAATACTAGCTTTCCATCAGAATAACTTGTGTTTAATGCCTTTCCATATATTAAATGTCTAATTTCCATCAGAATATCTTGTATTAACTTGTAATCACTTTCCATATATTAAATCAATGGAATATCTCTTTTCCATATAATCAATGCTCCACTAATTTCCCATCAGAATAACTTCTAATTTCCCATCAGTAATCACTGACTTTCCATATATTAAATGTATCTTGTATTCAATCTCTTTCCATGTAATTTCCCATCAGAATATCTTATCTTGTATTCAATCTCTTTCCATAATAATCAATGTCTAATTTCCATCAGAATAAATTAATTAGAGAGATGGAAAGTGTGCATGTGAGAGAGAGATCACCTCAAAGAGATTTTTTTATAACTTAAAAAAATGAATGAAAATTATTTATAACGGACTTTCTGTAATATAGTGGGAAAAAAAGTAGGAATTTAATTTAATTTATTTTATATTACTTGTTTTTATGTAATTTTGATTGTATATAAGATTTCGAGAATTACATCAGAAGTAGAATGCATTTGAGAGAAATAATAATCAAATTATTATTTTAGATTTTCAAAATATAATTTTTTTCATCAAAAAATACTTTTTTAAAAACTTGAATTTTGAAAAATATTTGTAAGAGGCATACTATTACGAAAAGAAAGTTATTTATATATGTGTATCTTAGTCACAAAATAATTTTTAATGGATAAATTAAACATGTTTCCATAATTTAGACAATACATTTATTCAAAAAAGTAATTTTTGGCCAACTCTAATTTTTAATACATCTACATTCATTTTCCTGAACAAACCTAGCAAATTCTAGATAGTAAATTCTCGAAAAGTAAAAAAAAAAAATGACTGAAAAATCAATAATCTAATTTAAATGTTAATTATTCACACGAAAAGAAAGTAAAGGGCTTATGCTTTTAAAAAAACCCATAATTTAGCACAATATACTAATTTTATGCAATATGCATCGTATGATGAAAAAAAGTAAAAAAAAGTGCTAGTTAAAATAAACCTCAAAAACCGTGTTCTTTTTATTTTGTATCGTTAAAGTGAAATGAACTTTGTCAAAGTATCTCTTTTTTTTTATAATACTTAATTATGCTGTCAGATTTTTATAAGATTTTTGATGTTATTACTTTAATGAAATTAATTGGAATTTCTTTTCTTTTTTTTTTCTTTTTCAGAAATGCCTTTTCTTAATCAATGTTTATTCAGTGATGCGTATTAAACCATGAATTCTTTAATTCATGTGTAAAATAATGAGAAACAGCGTATTTTATTCCCTTTTTTGATACTTTTGTTAGCTTTAGTAAAATTATGCTTTAATTTGAACTATTTTATCTCCAACAAAAAAAAAAAAAAGCCTATAAATATATAAATAATAAAGCAACATCCTATATAAAGTGATAAAGCAACAACCTATATAAAGTGTTGAACTCTGTTTTACAAAAAATACACAATAATTTAAAATGTTTTAAATTAATACTTTTTTTTTTTTTTTTTACGAAATAACAAAGTTGTCTATCTTATTATTTTACAAAGGAATGCTTAAATTCTACGAACAAAAAAGAAAAATATTTTTGGTAATGTTTTTAAAACACGTATCTTGTTAATTAGCATTTTAATTTTAAATTGTCAATAAGTAATTAGTCAATAAGTTTAATTGTTCTAATTAAATAACTCCCCGGCACTACAGTCTATGTTGCCTATAAATAGATTTCTAAAAGAAGAAGAATTTAATTTTCTTTTATGTGGTAGTAATGTCAGACCCATGCCCAGTGCTCTACAGTCATATAAGTCCGGGAACTACTATTTCAAAGAGGATTCCGAACCACTATAAACACCCATGGGACCGCCGGGACGCAAACCCGAAACATGTATCACCGAGCGCCAAAGTACTAGAAATAAATTATTACGTCCATCACATCATTGTAAAATTTTAGGTAGCGCAAAATTCAATAGCAAAAAGGGACATAATTTTTTTAGATTAATAATTGAATACATATTTAAAAAAACATTATACACATTGAAAAATAGTATTAAACTGAATTTAGATCTGTACAGTTTCAAAAAAGTTCAAATGTTATATAGCTTGGATGCAAGTTTCATGTTTTATTTTGAAACTTTTCATAATGTTTTTATTATAGACTTTTGTGACGTTTTTTATAACCTCAATTTAGAGCTTAACGTTTTTATTTAAACTATATTATTCTGTTATAAACTAAATTTAAAACACTGGAATGCAAACTTATAAGACAAATGCCATATAAATTTGCAATGGCTGAAATATCAAAAATGTTCAACAAATTCAAAAATAATTTAATATGTGTACAAACAATTCAATATTTTAACATCAAAATGTATAAATTTATTTCATCATATCATTAATAAAGATATTAATATGTTTAGGCATTGACAATATTCTTATTGACGATAAAGATGGGCAATGAGATAAGATAATGATTAATTGATATAATTAAGATAGATAAGACGATAAGATATATTGCATATGCAATCAATAAAATGAAAGAATTATTTTGGTCTTCCAACTACGTTTTAATTAAACGTGGAATTGGACTTTTAATTATCCCTTTGGATTTGAAAGAAAACTATTCAATTATCTTGCTTGTTAAAAAAAAATTTTAATTAATAGGATAATGAAAGAATTAAAGAAAGTAATTATAATGACGCATTTTATTCTAAAGACTCGATTGGAACATTTGTATTCTTTGTTTGCACTCTTTGACTATTATAGTAATACTTTTGTATAGCACTAATGCATAGTAGTATCTATAATACATTAATAAAACAAATTACATATAATTACACACGATATATTGAAATTGACACTATATGTCTAAAGGTTTATAATTTGGCGTAACAATTAAAATCCCAAAAAAGTGATAATCAAGTTTGAATTTAAATATACATACATTATAAAGCCGAATGACATTTATTCACAATGAAAAGTGGCATTTTAGGAAAATTACTGAATGATGTCATGTTAAAACATCCAAAAAAAGGCATTTAATAAAAAAAAGGCATTTAATAAATGTCTCCAAAAAAGGCATTTTAACACTATGTGACATGAACATTCAAAGAGAACCTTACTTTAGGTGTATAAAATCAGTTGCATTGCATGTCGACTAATTTCTTGAATCAGGCGAGAACCTTAAATTTAAAACAACGCTTCAAACAACAAATTAAACAATTGAAACATTAAATTTAAAACAACGCAACAAATAACGCTTCAAAATATTTCTATTTCAATAGATCTCTATATCTGAAAATTATGGCCATGAGTTTAATAACCAATTATTAATTAAGTATTTAAAAACATCTACGATACAACATCTTCTCATGGTAAATTTTATTGACATAGCCACACACACACACACACACACACACACATATATATAACAGGTGGGCTGAAAAGTTAGAAGATTGACACATAGATGGCGCTACTAGTATTAAATCCATATAATTTTTAGTTATCCTAACCTTCAAAAGACATGTGTATAAATTTGATAGCTGTTGCACTAGTAGTATGTGAGTTATAGCATTTTTAGTGTTCATCACGTGCAGTCCACTCGGCTGACTGTCGATTGGACTCCGGTGTGAAATGATGGAGCCATGTTTCACCCATTGTCACATATCGAAGCAAAAATTCAGGTGTATTACGATTGAACAGCTCCAAACTCTCCTTAGATTTATCAATTCGTTGTTGTTTTGGGTCGATTGTAAGCTCTTGTGCGGCACCCACTTTGAACAGAACTTTTCACATATCCAAATATTCATTCACGATATGTCCAACACGTTCCTTTGATATCTTTAGGGTCTAAGCTATCTCAATCAACTTCACTTACGGTTATCAGAAATTATTTTGTGGACGGTTTTGATGTTTTCGTCTGTAACAGCCTCTTTGGGGAGTCCACTGCGTGCATCGTCCTCGGTGCTCATTTAGCCTCGTTTAAATTTAGCAAACCACTTCTCTACGGTTGATTTTCCTGGTGCAAAGTGCCCGAATAATGTTTATCAAACCAAGCCTTGGCTTCAATAGTATTTTTTTCGCCAAAAAAAGCAATGCTTTATTAACACACAAAATTCCTTTTTTGTCCATTTTTTCAAACTAACAAAAGTTCTTTCACTAAAAATACTATAACTCGCATACTAATAATGCAACAGCTGTCAAATTTATACACGTGCCTTTTGAAGGTTAGGTCTAACTAAAAATCATATGGATTTAATACTAGTAGCGCCATATATGTGTCAGCCTACGAACATGTCAGCCCAACTATTATATATATATATATATATATATATATATATTGCACTGAGTCTATAAACCAATTATAAGCATTAGTTTAGTTTTAAAAAGTCTATGATGCAGCGTCTTTTCTGATACATGATGATACATGATACATTTTATCGACATAATGCATATATATATATATATATATATATATATATATATATATATTATTATGGAAAGAGGCTTCAATTTGGCTTAATTTAAATTTCACTTCTATAAACTAAGTAGTTGATCTGTAAATATCCAGTCGTTAAGGAGCTAACGGCTTCCAATC
This sequence comes from Caerostris extrusa, assembly GCA_021605095.1. Lineage (NCBI taxonomy): Eukaryota > Metazoa > Arthropoda > Arachnida > Araneae > Araneidae > Caerostris > Caerostris extrusa. The sequence goes on along the minus strand of BPLR01013330.1, from coordinate 37,569 downwards.
TTTACAATTAGGAAACTTTAAAATTCTAATTTAAAATAGTGAATAAGAAATTTAATTTTTCAAAACATTAAAGTCCAACTTTACTTTCAGCAGAGATAAAATAAAACAGAAAACTAGCTACTACTTTATTTCAGCTTTTATGGAGTGCATAAAAGAATTATTCAATAAGTATATATATATATATATCATTAAATTCTAAACTAAATGGATGATTAAAGTTCCAAGATTTACTTATTGAGTATTATGTATATATATATATATATATATATATCTATATATATATACAATCTTAAATAGTTCCAGAATATATAGCACTGAGCCAATTCTATTCAAACTCAAATAAGAAGTATTCTGAATATCTGCTTATTTAGAATCTTGAATTTGGCGAAATATACCTAAAAAACTTTCTTTTTATTCGAGGATTATGCCAAGAGTTCACAAAGATTCTGATTGGCTATCCCGGTCATGATAATTTCCAAGTCAAATAAAGAAATATTCAGAACTATATGGATGCTGATTTGAACGCAAAATCCAAGTTTTCTTTGAAGCTACAAGAGTCCTTAATGATACGTGTTCTTCAAAACTAAAGTCCGTAGTATTTCAAATACTGATTTGATACCATAGTAAATTATGCGGTGTTGTATCATGGATTTGTTCTGATTACTAAAGTATATATATATATATATGTGTGTGTGTGTGTGTGTGTGTGTGTGTGTGTGTGTGTGTGTGTGTGTGTGTGTGTGTGTATTTATGCATACATTATATATATACATATATATTCTTCATATGTATATTATAAAATATTTTTTAAGTTAATCCCTGTCAATGCATTTTAATGAAACTTTTTTCACAACTGACTATATCCTACAATATACATTTTCAAAATCCAAAGTTAAGCCCTGCCTTTTTTCAATTTTCTACACATGTTTGCATATGGGATAAAGTTGAACCTATTTTAATCCCCGAATCCAAAATAAAGATTTTTTTTTTTTTTCATTCGAAAATTTAATCTTCAGAAGGAAATATTTTTTGAAAAATGACAAAATCCATAGATCTCGAAGGAATTTAAAGGAATTTTAAACTGAAGGTGATTCTAAGGTAGACGCGATGTTTTTTTCCAGAAAAATAACCTCACAATGTGTCAAGATTTTATGTTCTCAATATCATTCTGACACCGCTATTTTTTGTAAAGTTTTATAAATTGAAAACTTGATCTCGCGAGATTTAGTGAGTTTACAATATCTCGAGAGAGATGTTTCAGCTTCCTTTCAGTTTTAGATTTTTTTTTATTTCAGAAAACTGACGAGATTTATTTAAGATATTTCATCTTTTGCAGAACGAACTGCGTATTTGCGACGAAGTATTCAATGGACAGTCGTAAACTGATTCGATTTTAGGAAATTAATTAACATAGTACGCTTTTTATAATTCTCTTTTTTATAGTTATCATTTAGGTGAGAAACTGACTAAATGAACTTGTGTAGTTAGATGATGCCTTGATGGTTAGATGATGAGCTTGATGGTAGGCCCTCATTTGGTCATTAATCCCAAATGAAGAACTTAACATTTCTCGTTCCCTGCCATTTGTAGATTGGTGGGCTTTATTGTTTGGTTGATGATATATAGTCCTTCTAACTTTTTGGCAATATGTCTCGTATCGATATTCGGGCAGTCTGATTCGAGTTTTCTAAGTTATCTTACATACGATATACAAATACAGCGTAGTTTCTTCTTAACATCTTCCCGGTCGGTTCTATCCTCCTTCGACCATCAATGGCTTGTTCGTTATATGCACGAAACCCATCGATGTTCCACCCCTAACCTTTCCAACTAGTAGAAGGCTACACATACCCTAGGTACAGGGATTAGATGTTGAGGAAGGAAACGAAAAAAAGTACTTCAAACTGCCCAACTCAAGGCCCAGTGACAACAGTAAAGAACAGCTGAGGTTCGAATCCGCTGGCGACCTTATTGTAATCCCTGTTTTCAGAAACGAGAAGTCTCGATGGTGATTATGACAATGTATATTAAAGCATCCTTCAACCAGGATGTCTGGTGGATTCTCTCGCATTTTCTCACAAATCATGCGCAAATGCGTGACAGTCATCCCTAAAATTCCTCCTGAAAGCGTTGACCTCTCCCATCAACGGCCGATGTAATGTTCTTGGTATGCACGAAGCCCACTGAAGTTCCATCCTACCATTCTAATTGATAGAGGTTACATATCTCTAGGTATAGAAATGAGACGTGGAGGAAAAAAGACTTTCAAAGTCTAAATATTCTTTTTGTAAGTACCTTGAGTACTGAGTGTACTAATTCCTTAATAAGATTATCCTCAGGATATTATAAATTTGTGAAATATTATAAAGGTGTGTAACAAAGTTCACAAAAATATGTTTTCGTTTTCTTTGACATGTCTGGGGTAAATAAGGATTTCTACCGGAATGAATTTGTTAAACCTGAAATTTTGAATGATATGATTTGAGTTATATGATTTCAGAACAATAAGTAAATAATTTTAATTCCGTATTGTACTAAACACTTTTAATCTTATACAACACTTTTCAAATTATTAGAATTAGTAAAAAATTATGTTCTGTCAATGTGTTTTAGAATAAGTTAAAAACTAGAATATATGACTTGATGTTGACCCGCTAAATGAAAAGAAAACATTTTTTAGTTTTGGTAAATTTGATTTAAAAAAATGTCGTTTAAATTGCAAATTATAGTCGGGCAGATTGTAGAGTTAAAAGTATTCTGAAAATTAAATATAAATATAAATTATTTTGAAACAAACAGAAAATATATGAAAAAGAAAACCGTCACTTAAACTCGGAACATTTTTTTATGTGCTGCATACATGTACATGGACATATATATATATATTTTATATTCATGTAAATTTTTATATTATTTCCATCAAACCATCTGTTTTCTCTTTTTGTTTCAATAATTTTCCTTTCTTTAAATTGTGTATTATATTTCTAAATGTATTTAATTGTACTTTTTATGTTGCGAATTTTGCTACATTTGCACATGCTTGCAGAATAGAATAAATTGTAATTTTGTTAGAATTCAAGAAACGTTGACAAAGAGACAAACACAAAAATTGTTTTCCTTTATTTTTTTTGTCAATCGTCAGACTCTATTTCGTGGAAATTTCAAGAAGTTTGATGCTTAAAAAACAATAAAAACTGCAAATTCGAGAGAAAATTAAACTGCTCAGAAATAGACAACTGCGTGGGTGGAAATGAAATAAAAATGAAAAATATTACACGGAAAAGTTTCAGTTGCGAAGAAAACACATTTTTCACCAAAATAGAGTACACTGTGAAGAAAAGTCTCAAACCCTTACAGATCTTAATTTTCTTTTTGCAAAAAATGAGAAAAATATTTAGTCCTCAAACGTTTCATTCTAATTAAAGCATCTTTAAAGTTTAAAGATGGTCCTCTTTTATCGATCTGTTTGTTACTTTTGATGTTTTTAGGGAAAAATAAGAGTTAACACTTAAAGAAATTGCAATGCGGTTTATATTTAATTGATATGTTTCTTACTTTTTAAATGATTAGTTTTCATCTGAAATTTATAATTTAATCTGATGATTAAGACAAGATGTCTAATAATTTATCTCAATGTGATTGATTTTGGTTTGGTTTGTCACTCTACGGTCATTTTGTGCACACTTTGGGCTAATTTGACCAGGACCTACAGTTTAACGTGGATTCCTTACCACTTATAAACATCAATGCCATCACCGGGATTCGAACCTGGAGCCTGTGGGACCAAATGCAGAGTACTAAATAATTGGCCATCATGTCGCTTTTTTGATAATAAAGGAAAATTCAAATACACGTAAAACATGGGGGCAATAAATTCAATCAAATATCTTATTATCTTGTTTTAAAACAATTTAATATACACAAAACCTTATTTTTAAAAACATCTACAATACATATGCTGTTGGGTAGTTCTGGACTTAAAATGTCGACCGGCATTCAAGGAAATTAATCTCCTGCAAAAACTCTTATTCTTTCTCATCTTTACATGATCATCAATGTTTTGAAATGATGGTGATCTGCCGAGAAAACAAACTATCATGCATTACTTTTCCATTTTAAATCTTGGAACAGTTATCATAATATAATTATATCGTAAAATTACTCTTTCTAATTATTAATTATCGCATTCAGGGTTTTTTGGCATAATATTAAAAAAATTAACAACCTAGCGTAAAGCAGGAAACAAAAACTACAAATAACTTTGACACTTTATAAGGATATGACAGAAATAAGATGTCGACAGCTAACAGCTTTTCTCTAAGATAATTATCATTTGAGTACCGCATTTGAAAAGAAAAGTGCCTGCTGGAAAAGTTTAAAATTTTTTAATTTAAAGTTTAAAACAATATATTTTAAAAATTAATAGTTTATCATATAAGCATTCATTAATGTATAAGAAACTGCACTGATTCATTTAATATTTTAAATTAATTAAAAAGTGGGAATACTCTAATAATCCTAATAAAATGCATTTTTGCAATGATTATTAATCACTATTGTATTAATATCTTTTTATGTAATCATCTTGTAAACGTTTTATCATTATAGAAATAAATTAATCAACTTTTCTTTAAATTTGCAAGAAAACTGCACTGATTCATTTAATATTTTTTAAATTCAGTTAAAATAATGAATTACCCAATCATCTTAATAAAAATATTTTTTGATTATTAATCAGTATTACATAAATCTTTTATGTAACCATCTTGTAAACGCTTTATCATTATCTAAATAAATTAATAAATCTTCTTCAATTTGTTAAGAAAACTTAATTTTTCAGAAACAAAATGAACCACTAAGCTCACTCTAAAAATGTTCCAACTAAAATTTTGTGAACCGTAAAAGATTTAATCCTTCATGATGAAATATTTTTTTACATAAACTAAACAATTCGTAAAAGTTTTTTGAATTTTATCAGATAAACTTTTCGTAAAATAATAAGTTAATTAATTATATCTTAAATAAAGTACATTAAAACATCTTTTGGGATATTTTATAAATTATTATGTCGCTAGTATGTAGACATTTTCTTTAAAAAATTAGAGAAAATCGGTTTTAAATAGTTTTGTAATTTTCGTGTTTCCTAAAGGAGCTATAAAGAAAGAAATACATATTATTTTTTAGGTTAAACAAATATTTGATGTTTAAGAAAAGATTATAAACTAAATTTTTAAGAGTTATAAAATAAAAAAAAAAAGTTCTTTAAAATGATATAAAAAGTGCAATATTTTGTTTTTAAAGAGTAACATGTTTAAAAAGAGTAATTTAACTGCCATTGAAGGAAATTAATCTCCGGCAAGAACTCTCATTCTTTCTGACCTTTTCATACTCGTCAATGGTTTGAAATGATGTGTGTGGTCTGCAGAGAAAAATAACTATCATGCTTACTTTTCCATTTTTTTAAATATTGAATGGTTATCATGATATAAATATATCATAAATTACTCTTTCTATTTATTAATTAAGATAAGACTATAAGACATTGCATTTCGAAAAGTAGGATATATAGTTTATTTGTACATATTTTAAAATTTAATTTAAAAAAGTTGTTTAAACGTTTAATGAAATAGTAAATAGACAAGTAAGATTTTTTTTTTTGTTTTAATTTAACACCAGTTTAAAAAAAAAAACAGTTTCGAAAATAATCCAATATAAGAAAAACAATATTATTTTATTTACATTCTGATGTGTAACTGTGAAAACTATTTTTATTTCAAAAGGAGTTTACGAATTGTTTAAGTTTGTCTGTAAACCCATAACTTTTAAAATATTGATTTCAGATATACCATGTAAACAAGATAAAAAAGGTGAAACGTCCTATAAAAAACAAATGGATAAGTGGTAAAATCAAGGAAGATTTCACATATAGACAATTTATCAGAAAATTCTAAACTGTCACTGAAGAAGGCAACTCCAATTTCATCCCTGCTATTTTTTTTTTTAATATATTTTTTTTAATATTTATTTTTAAAATTCATTATTTTATTCTTTAAGTTCTTTTGAAACGTATATATTTTTTTCGGAAATCGAACAAGAAATAAAACAACCCAAATAATAGAAAGGAAGTTGGAAAACTGGTATTTTTCCAGTATGAATGAAAAAAAAAAAAAAGAATCGACAGAACAAACCGCCTTCAACTAGGAAATGAATAACAAAGAATTCCGAATCAATAACTGATTTCAAGGAAAAATAAAAAAATCTTTTCAAATTGAAAGTTTAATGCAAAACTATTGAATATAACATCTTTTTTTTTTCCTTACACAAACAAATCAATTTATAGTTGACAATGATATGACAAAAAAAAAAATTAACTTTTCAATTAAGTTATTTCTTTCATGTTGTTATTTAAATGTGAATTTTGTTTTATTTATCATTATTCTAGTTCGAATCCTAGTTCCAAAAGAAAAAAAAAAAATTAAAAATAATTGTTGTTAATTATTACTGCAACTTAATTCCAAATCTAAATCATTAACCTAATTCTAGTTCTTTTTCCTTTATATCTTAAGGGAAAATTTGCCTTATAAAAATTAAATATATTAACAAACTTTAAATGTATTTTCCAGTAATAAAGGCAATATTAGGAAAACTGAATTTGGTTTACTAATTAAAACAAATGTAAATAATATGAAATAACATTTATGTAAATCATTATGAAATATATTTTAGGTAACTAATTTAAGTAGGATAAAGATTAATAAAACAAATACTCATCTATATAAATACATGAAATAAATAAATTAATTGAAAAGTTTAATTTTTTCGTCATATCATTGATTTGATTGTGTGAAAAAAAAAAAGCTACATTCAATATTTTTGCATTAAACTTTTAATTTAAGATTTTTAAATTAATTACCTAAAATGTACTTCATAAAAAAGTACATAAAAGTAATTTTATGTTAATTACATTTGTTTTAAATTTTAAACGAAATTAATATTTCGTGATATTGTCTTTATTAATAAAGAAATGTAGATTGTATTTTCTCAGAAAAATATTTTTTTTTCTTTTTTTCAATACTTTCTATTAGCTCACACTCTGCCTATATATATCTTGTTCAAATGTTTAATCCTTAATAAAATACTTTTTATTCCTCCACTCAAGTTCAAATACATTTTTTTGAACTTGTAGTGGATGACACTGGATGCTAATACAGTTTTTGAAATATTAATTCAGTAATTAAATTTAATTAATTAATTTTAGTGTTTTTAGATTTAGGTTGCATATACCTATCAATAAATGGCGCCAGATAAACTTTAAAAAATGAATGAAAATTATTTATAAAGGACTTTCTGCAATATAGTGGGAAAAAAAGTAGGAATTGACTTAAAAATTTTTTTTTTTATATATTACTTGTTTAACATTAAAATGCATAAGCAGAACGGAAAAAGAAACTATATTACAAACTTCATAATGTGAAAAAATCAAAAAACAATCATCTTAAAAAATTATGAATAATTTTATTGTAAACTGATATGAGTACCGCGGTTTTACATGAGTGATAGAAAATTAAATTTTAAAAATTATTTAACTGGAAAACAATTTTTTAATTTTCTATTTAATTTAGAAAAATAAGCATTTATATTATTTAAAAAATATATAAATTATATTGCCGAAATACAGATATATTCAGAACTCAATTTTTTAATTTCACTACATAAAACCATTTAAATTGCTTTTTAACATTAATTTTTTTTTTTAATATTTACTTTTTAACATTCGTTCAGGTTATTATTGCTTTCCAATGAATATCTAATTTCCAAAAATTCTCAAATTCATTAATTAATTCAAATCATTTAAAATTAGTTTTATTTAAATAATAAATAATATATTATATTTAAATTAGTTATGTTAATTAGTTAAAAATATTAATTATTATTTAGTTATAAATATCAATTATTATTTAGTTATATTTACATAAATTATCTAAGCAAGTTTCACGAATATAATTTTATGAATTATAAGGATATATTTCTTAAATTCAATTATATATTATTTATATATATTTAAAATAAAAGTCATTAAGCTATCAAAATTCTCAAATGCTTCGTATATTTTCATTTAATATGTAATATTTTCATTAAAATATATTCTTAAAGAGGAATGAGCTGAATAATCTCATTATTTAAAAGATCACTATAAAATATTTTAACATATTATTAAATAACGTTATAAAATATTTTTACATATTATTAAAAATCGTTACAAAATATTTTTACATATTATTAAACATCAATATAAAATACATTTACATATTATTAAATTAATTATCTTTATTGTAAAATATTTTTTATATTTTGAGCATCGCTATAATATTTTTTTAATAAAATTGCAATAATATGTTTTATTATTCAATATCACAATTGCCTTTCAAATTAAAAAAATGTATGTATAACAATAATAATTTTTCATATTATTAAACGTAGCTATAAAATAATTTTACTTATTATAATCCATCACTATAGAATAATTTTTGTATATTATTACACATCGTTATAAAATTCTTTGACATATTATTAAACATCGTTTTAAAATACAAATTCTCCCTATATACACTCATGTCCATGAATTAAAGATAATTCAGAATCACACAGAAATTGAACTCTAAAAATAAAAATTTCACCTGTAGAATTATCACACACATCTTGAAGAAGAATATGCAAATTACAGGAAAACCATCAGATGGCGCGGATAGTACGTCACAATGACGAGAGTGTAAGAGAGGGGTATATAAGGAATGGTGGCAAATAAGTAAAATTGTTCACAAGCGCTTTAAAAGCCTTTCAGTGCAATAACCGCATAGTTATGGCACAAAGGAAGCATTTGGATGATTTTTTACTTGGTAGAATTATCGGACGACTGGAATGTGGACGTACCCAGCTGGAAGTATCCGAGGAACTTGGAATCGCCCAGAGTGTCATCTCCAGGCTTTGCAACGATTTCAAGATGATGGTAATGCGAGTAGATGTTACAGCACAGGTCGCCCCCGAGTTACAACGCCGAATGAGGACCGGTATTTAGCAGTTACTGCCAAAAGAAACAGACGGATCATCATCATCAGACCTGTCTCGTCAGCTCTCTTCAGCTACCGGTACGACAGTTTCAAGGCAGACCGTGTACAGACGCTTAGGGCACATTGGTCTATATGCTCGTAGGCGTGTCAGATGTGTTCCATTTACCGTAACTCACTGTCGCCTGCGATTAACCTGGAGTAAAGAGCATGCATTGTGGACACCGCAACAGTGGTCTTGTGTGATGTTTTCCGACGAATCCAGGTTTAATTTGCAGTCTGATTCTCGCCGGACTTTCATATGGAGAGCGCCAGGTACCCATTACCACCAAGAGAACATCATTGAACGACACCGTTACGGTGGTGCAGGATGCCTCGTTTGGGGAGGAATTATTCTTGGTTCCAGAATTGACCTGCATGTTCAGAGTGTAACGATGACAGGCCACATCTATCGGATGTCATTCTGGAACAACATGTACGTTTGTTTCGGGGCGCCATGGGTGCTGAATTTATGTTTATGGATGACAACGCCCGTCCTCACGGTGCAAATATTGTAGACGAATGCCTTCAATTGGAGGATATCACCCGTATGGATTGGCCAGCATACTCACCGGACTTGTATCCAATAAAGCATGTGTGGATATGCTTGGCCGACGAATTGCAGCCCGTCAACCGCCTTCCACCTGTCAACCGGAACTTCGAGGGCATTGCTTGATGAGTGGTGTAATATTCCCCAAGATCAGATTGATAATTTGATACTCAGCATGCCTAGGCGTTGTAAGGTCTGTATTGCATCGTCCGGGAGACATACCCATATTAACCATCATACTAACCATGTTATACTGTTTTTTGTAAATAGGTTCTTTTGAAATTTGCTCCAGGGAGTAAAAATCGCAATTTTTATTAATTATGTCAAACACATAGCATCTTTTGCTCTTTGCCTTTTGTTTAATAAATAGACTTTACAAATAAGTCAAATTTGTTTTGCTTCTGTCTCTTTCTTTGCCTGAACTTCATTATCCTTAATTTATGGACAGGAGTGTATATCCTGTTCAAATTTTCAATCGTTCATAAAATACTTTTTATTCATCCACTCAAATTTTTTAAAAATTATTTGAACTTGTAATGGATGACACTGGTTGTTTAATACAGTTTTTTCAAATATTAATTCAGTAATTAAATTTAATAAAAATTAATTTAATTTTTTTTTAGATTTAACTTGCTTGTATCTACCAATAGATGGCGGCTGATAAACTTAAAAAAAATGAATGAAAATTATTTATAAAGAACTTTCTGCAATATAGAAAAAAAAGTAGCAATTTACTTAAAAATTTTTTTTTATATTATCTGTTTCCTAGCACGCTTATTTGTGAACTTTAAAATTATACCAAAATTATCTGTAGTTAAAATGTTGGACCTTTCCTCTTTAAAACAAACTGCAAAGGAGACCTGTTTAATTTCCATTATTATATGAATCCGGAAATCCATCAGTTAAAAGATTTTATGAAATTGGATCAAAACAGGTGCATAATAATTTCCTCTAACAATTAATTGGCAAGTGCCGGAAATATCTTACGTGGTTACTGAAATTATTTATGACCCAATATGTGGAATTAAATGCTAGCAATTAAGTTAAAATTAAATGTGGGATTATGTTTAACCATATATATTATTTACATTTTAAATAAACTTACCTTTGACTTCTGTCATATGAAGATAATATTGAATTAGAAAGTTTGGTAATAAGATATGAAATAAAAATATGTTTAAATTTCCAATCAGTCTTGAGTGCTGAGAGTGTGGCTGCTTTGACCATTTTCAGTTTTGCATATTTACATAATCTGTAATGAATTTTTAATTTATTTCACTTGATACTTTTAACATATTATTTATTTAAATTTTTTTCTCGAGCTAATATTTATATAACAAAATATATAAATAATGTAAAATTATTGTAAAATTTCTTTTGGTAAAAAAAATGACAATTTTATTTCGTTCAGTTCTTACATTAAATTTTATGAGTGGCCTATATATCGGGGTCTGATTTCCGAGTGGGGCGTGGTGCTACATGTTTCGGGTTCGATTCTTAGTGGTGCCATGGATGTTTGTAGTGATCCGAAATTCACTTTAAACAGTTGATTACTTGCGGAAACAAAATAGTAACACATGATGGAGATTAAATTCTAAGCAGCTTAACCCCTTCAAGCTGTAATTGTACATTAAAAATGATTCATTTGTCTCTTTCACATAATGCAACCCTATTAACAAAAACTAGATAACCCAAAGAGATACAAAAAAAAAGATTTATGAAATTTTTTTAAGCATAACGGCTAGTACAATTTTGTAATTATCTATCTATATATATATATATAAGCTTTATATTAATAAATATTTTTAATTTGTGGTGTTTAAAAATTATTTAATATATAGATATATTTATATATTCAAATTCGTCAATTTTCTCTATTTAAAATAAATTATTTTAATCCATAATTTTTTATAAAAGAATTATACGTATTTTCTTTATTTATTTTCATTAAACTGAAAACGATTTCAATTGCCCAGATTCTATTTTTCTTATACTAATTGATTTCTTATAAGATGGTTGTAATTTCACAATTTCAGTAAAAATCAAATCCGATATTTATACTAGAACTTAATTTACGGATTATTTTTTTTATAAATTCTTTTGATACTATTCACTACTATTTATTCCTGGAATGTTACATTACTAAATAATTAGAAATTTTAAACAGTTATTATAATTTAGAATATTGACTATATATTATCAGCTGAGATTTGTTAGTGTCCCTCGTGTATAATCAATGATTATATTTAGATTGAGTATTAAAATTTTCAAAATCTTTAACATAAAATATTTTCGCTCCATATTACTTCAAACATAACTTAGATTAATAATTAATTAAACTTCGTTAAATTAATACTCTATGAATGCTACTAAATATATATTCTATTTCTTTCATAATAATTATCTAAATATAACATGTAATACATATTCATTTTATATGATATGTATATATCTGTAATTAAATCATCGCTTAAAGCATGCTTTAAATTTCGTCTGTTAAAATAATGAATTAAATAATTTGTTGTAATTTTTTCGTTACAATGTCTAAATCTATTGTGCAATAGAGATTAATTCCTTGATAGTGAACTTGAATAATTAATTAAAACATACAATAAATTTTAATTATTATAAGAAATTAATTTATCGAAATTCGAGATATAAATTAGTTGTATTACATTAAATATGTTACATATATTTTTTAAACAGAATTTCATTTATAATATATGAATTCCTTATTTTTCTAATAAAAACAAAGACAACATCTGCCAAATGAAATAAAATATGCCATGAAATTATTTGACAATTTGAAAATAAATGCTTTTTTTTTTATTAATTTTTCTGTGTGTTATTTTTATCCTTTAGAATACAACTGTAATTATAAAGCGATTACGACAGCTAAATCTTTTAAAATTGTTCTTTATAAAACTAAACACTGTTTTTTTTTTTTTTATTTTTGGAAGTGTTGTATTAGTTATTGTACTAGTTTTTATCATAGTTTGTATTAGTTATTAATTTTACATTAAATAAACATTTATGAATCTTTTTTTTTCGGAAATTTTCATTCCCTAGGGAGCTTCGAATTATAACTAACATTAACAATGCCAAACATATTTGTAAAATGATACAGTATTTAAAGATTAAGTTAACATCGAATATTTTCTCATATCTTTATATGTGATTATTTAGTATGATGAATATTTCGAAGAAATTAATTATTTAATTAGTTTCATGAAAACTAACTCAACATATTATCAACTGGCAATTGATAAAAACTAAAGAGCCCTATTTGGCACAATGTGTATATAATTGGCTTCAAAACTATCTCATCAGATTATATAACTTGGCACAGTAGCTTGAAATAATTACGTGTTCTGCATTTTAAAACTCTTCCGTTTCCTTTCAATCCTGAAATATCAAATGCATATCTGTGATCTCTGTTTTCGTGTAATTATGTATGTCTTCAATCGGGCACATCGTTTCGGGTGATATATTCTTCCACATTAAAATAACAGTTTTATTATTGACTGATATAAATTGCATTTAAAATTGAATGTTCTCTTTCCACGTTTAAACAATACAAACATTATTTTTTTAAATATATCAAGGACTGGCTCGTATCGACTATGTCCCTGTAAGCAGCCCAATGTCGGCCGCACCGACGAACGCTGTTACTCATTTAGCAATAACCAGGAGGTACGTGTAGCTTGAAGATATGCTACAGACGCGAGTCACACTATTCCCATAACGCTCTACAGTCAAATGAGATTGGAACCTACAGTCTGCAAAGGGGATTTCCAACGACTACAAACATCCATGGCACGCCGAAACTCGAACGCGAAACCTGTCGCACCGAGAGCCAAGAGCTCTAGTCACCTGGCTATCACAACCAATCTCGGTCATTATAATAAATTTAAACAGTAACAAATATTATGGTTAGTTTTTCTTCGATTTCTTTTATCAAATATCCTTTAGTCTCCACTCTAAAAATCCGTTTCTTTTTGTTCGCTAGATCAATTTATAGATTTATCTAAGTATTGTCAAATTTATTATAACGATCTATTATACACGTTAAGTCCCACTTTCAAAATGCTGTAAAAACCGCTCGTCACAATGAGTTCAAATTTCAACTGAAGATATTTGTAGAAGGAGGAAACGGTATGGCATCAAAAAAAGTTACAAGGTGTAAATAGATAGCGCTGTAAGCGGCCTAAAGAAAGTGAATTTGGTTACCAGTGATATTTTGAATCGAAATGGCAACGTATTTGGCATGAGTTGTACATTCAACCAACTGTAGTGTTCAATGTGCTTGATGGATTCGGTTTTGACGGAAAAAAGGACTTCCAAATCATTCAACAGTTCTGTGAGTGGAAAGCCCATCCACCACGGCAAGGTCATACCAAATTAGAAATAGGTGGAAATGTTTTGGAACTTTTTTTGATGCCATACTGTTTCCCCCTTCTTCAAGTATATTCAGTTTAAATGTGAACTCATTGTGGCAAGTGATTATTTTTTACAGCATTTTAAAAAATTGGTACTTTAATTAAAAATACTCTCGATAAATATTAATAAAAAATTAAATATGCCAAAAAAAACTGAAAATGGTATTTCTTATATTAAACTCCCAGTTCTTCAAAACAATATATGTATTCAAATTTCAAATTTGGAAATCAATTCTTTTTATTCAATTTCCGATGTTTATTGTTTGTTGAAAAACATAAGCTGTAACGAGTCAGTAATGTATGAAGACGACATCCGATTCTTTTATGTTTTTCGAATAAGACAAAAAAAAAAAAAAAAAAAAGTCGGAATCAGTAAAAACTACAATTACTGTCTATAGGAAAGGCCTAATCGTCGCGTAACCATGGCAACCAAGAAGTCTGTATCCGTCCGCGATTCCGGGAACAGGAAATTTGCTCCTTAAGCTCACTTGTCACAGGGCTGTTCGTTTCTTTCTCCTCCATTGATCAAACAAGAAGTTTGAAATGACGCAGAAAGGAATACATTTGTTAACCTCATTTGCTGCATTAATTATCATTCATAAGAACAACACTAATAAAAATTACGTATTTCTCTTTTTATCTACACTTAATATTCATAATAATGAGATTTCTTGGATTTATTTGTGTTGTCAGACTTAATTATTTTTAAATTAGATATAATTAGAAGTTAAATTAATTCATATAATTACAAATATAAATACCAATAATTACCACAGTAAAAAAAATATTTCAATACAGAATAATAACAATACTTCACTCTGCGATATTTATGTATTATATGTATATAATTATGTAATATGTATGTATTTATGTATTTATCAAGTATATATTTATGTTATATTATTAATATATGCGTTAATAATTTATAGAATATGTGAATTATAAATAAATAATCCTGATTGTCAAATTTATCTTGTATTTTTTCCTGAATTTTCCCCAATAATATTACAATCGGAGCATGACGGCCGAGTCACGAGTATTCTGTGACACGGGTCTCTGGTTCGAGTACAAGAGGTGCCATCAAAGTTTGTAGTAGTTGAGAATCTATTTTAAACCACTAGTTCCTGTCTAATATGACTGTAGATAGATGAGTGTATGACTGGCAACCCTATCCCGTAAAAAGAACACATCTAATCTCTCGAAATCTGCCAGTAAACAGACGGTCTCGGCTGACCATGGGGCTGTTGCGCCAATGAAGAAGCAAGAGAAAAAGAAGAATATATATATTTTTTTAGACTTAAGTTTTACATAAATTTTTTACACATAAGTTTAATACTATTTCGATTGTTGGTAAAATGCATGTTTTTATATGTTTTTGTTAACAATTATATTTTTAATAATATTAATTGAATATATTCAACTAATATTATAATAAAATATAATTTTGAAAAACTGTAATTAAAAAATATTTAACAATTAAAATTTGCTATAATAATCAATAATAATTTATGAATTTTCGTTTTACTTATTTTTTATCAAACTTTTTAAAACCCGAACTATTAAGACATATTTTAAATCTATAACGCGATCATTGTTATCATTGCAACGTTTTAATCTAATTTTTTTTTAAATCACTTTGAATATAATTTTAAAACAATATCATCAGAAAAAAATCAAATGGAAAAGGAAGAACTAAATTTTGAATAAAAACGTCAGAAATAATTAAGATTAACGAATAAAAAAATTTTTTTTTTTTTTATTATTTCTTTTTTAAAATATATGAAAGAATTCTGAATCTTTCCCACATTTTTATTACACTTTTACAGTAAAGTAATTGTGTTTTATTGCAAATCAGAAATTTTAACCGAACACATAAAATCTTATCCTATCCAGAACTTTTTTTTTCTTCGATATCTACAAATTGATAACAAAACTTTAGCGAAAACAATATATAGTATATAACATTTATAATCTATAAACAACAATATCAATATAGAAACATTTTTTCTTATATTTTTATCTCGCCTCTAAAAGCACAATACTTAAAATTTCTCAAAATTTCTCTAGAAATAGCTTTCTATTTTTCAACTCTTGGAAATGCTATCTCTTCTTCAGACAAGTAAATGAAAGTGAATAACATAATATAAGGCTCTAAATATATATTTTCAGTATTTTAAAGCATTCATTGCAAAGAAATCTGTTCATTCTTTTTTTTTTGTCTTGAAGCATTTTCAAAATGATCAAACATTTCAAAAGTACTTCAAATGTTACGTGACAAAAATAGACAATTCAATATACTTTTCCAGGCAAACGCAACTACATTTCTTTTTTTTAAGTTAAATAGAATAAAAATATATTTGGATCTGAAATGTGGATTTGTATTTTTTTTTTTTTTTTTTTTGAATGTAGCAAGTGAGAAAGTTAAACATATACACATGGAAAATTTGGTTTACAAAAATATTGTTTAGTTTTTCGAAAATTATATATTGTATTTTTCATGTATTTTGTAAATATACTCACTAGTATCATTTCTGATATAATTTGATTTTTACATACAAACGTAACTTAAATTGGAAGAACTTTGAAATTGGTTAAAGTTATTTATTATTCCTACGGCTCGATTTATTTATTATTCCTACGGCTGAGTTCGAAGGCCAATACTAATTTTAAAAACTATTTTTTCGAAAAATTATTAAAAACAAAAGAAGTCATTTACAGAGAAATGAAGTAAACGCAGGTGGGCATTTTTTCAGCTCTAGAATAGTTAATTTTTAAATCATCATATGTTTAAAGAGCTATGCGTTATATGGTGCAAAGTCATGAGATCTGGAAGGTCATACTAGAATCGACACATCAATTCAAAAACCAAAGCAGGACACACGATCATTTTGCATAGCAGAAGCCATTAGTGGTATTTGCTACACTCAAATTGTATAATAAAATCGCTATAAATTCGCAATATAGAAATTCTAAGTGCGTATCATTATGAATATCAGGCACCATTACAAAATTTAAAGTTCTCAATAAAAGAAAAAAAATGAAAAAATTTATTCAAAATCCGAAATTTAGATACTAGTAATCTACAGCAGTAACAAAACTGTTATCCATTAAACAATTAAACAGATAAAAAATTTAACGTCAAGAACTTCATTGACAGATAAAAATAGACCACAAAAATGTATACAAATACGGTATGAAATACGTTGTCCGGAAAATTAGTAAAACACGAACGAAATAAACAAAATTAAAAAGAAATACTTACAAAAATTAAACTAAAAGAAAGTACTTATAACTTCTTCAGGATAGTTTATCAAGGAATTCATACCCACATAATGTTATGAAACATGTTATTTATGAACGCTTAAAGTTTTGATCCAAAGCAAACACATCTAGCAGCGTATTCCGATAAAATAGAGCAGACTCAGACAGAATATATTTTGCTTAGAGTCAGTAAGGTACAAACTTGAAAAAAATAATTTTTGTAGTGTAGCCTGATTCATAAAGCAAAATTCGAGTCACTCAATAGAATTTAGAGGCTGTTTATAATAATAATATGGCCATTAAGTGAGTGGATGGTTAACTGACTGCGATCTATAATTTATCAGACTGGGTTGTTTTATTGCCCGCTGTAAAGTATTTGTACACTTATCTGTGTTATTGTCCGCCGCGGTGGTTCCTTTTAGCCCCATGATAAATTGAAGGGGTAGCAAAGAAATGGATGATGTGATTTACTGTTAAAAGTAGTGTACCATAATCTTGGAAGTAGAAATGTATAAAAGTCTTGAAAGAAATGTAACAGAGCTCCCACAATGTGGGGAATTTATGGAAATTGTAAAGTAAAGTTCAAAGTTTTTAACAATAATGAGTTTGACAGTCTTAAAATGTACTGGTGAAATATGTTTCTGAACACCATTTTTATAAAATATACTCTTAAGTTATTTTCTTTGTTGTTGTTTAAAAGCAACATTGTTGCTGATGGAATTAATTCAGAGCAGTTGATTAATGATAATTTTTTTTTTTAAAGCAACTGGCAGTACAGAGACAATTAATCTTCAAGGTATAAGCAAAGACTGCACCGCTGTTACACAATAAGCACTACCCAGTGGTCACGTGCAGCTTAAAGATAGGTTACAGAAGCGAGTAGCCATACCCCCACAACGCTCTGCGATCAAATTAAGCTGGGACCTACAGTTTAAAAGTGGATTACGATCCACTACAAGCATCCATGGCACCGCCGGGACTCACCAAATATTATAGTACCGAGGGCCAAAGAGCTAGCAAACTGATAATATTTGATGTGTTTCGGTACTGATACTGAAGTTTCAGGTATCTTATTGAATTTCATGAGCAATTATTTTCTATTGTTAAGAATATTAATTTTAGGCCGAGATTGTTAATGTTGATATCAATAAAATCATTTTGAAGTATAATGTTACTTTTCGTTTAGTTTGTCGTTCTACACTCATTTTTTGCACACTTTTGGCTAACTAGATCGGGACCTACAGTTTAACTAACAAACATGCAACGACAGGATTCGAACCTGTAGCCTGTGGTACCAAATGCCAATTGGCTTATTAACCGTCTTTTTTTAACAGCAGCTCTATTTAATAAATGTCGTGACAGATTTTTTTGAAAATACAGAAGACTGAAAACCACTTGATCATCTACGTAACTCAAAAGTTTATGTATCAAACAATAATTGTTTTCAAAGTAGTGTAAGTAAATATAGAATTAAATATCATATACATATATTATTACATAGAATTAAATATTCATCAGTACTAGTAAAGTACATGATGAATATTTAATTCTATGCAGAATACCTAGATTTCGGATGTAAAGGTTCTAATTTTTGTTGATGCAAGTATTAAAAAATGCAGAGGTAACAAAATTTTATCCAGTAAATATAAGTTTATTCTTGAATAATTGATAATCTTCATTAAGTGAGTTTAAGGTAACTTTTCAGGTATCTTGTAATGTATTGTGGCTGCTTTTAAGAAGAATCTTGATAAAAATATTCTTAAAATCGAAGATATCTGGCAAAATATTGTTTGAATTATTATTTAGAAATCTTTAAACCCTCTTTATCGTTATTAATAATCCATTGTTATTTATAATTCTCTTCTAAATTTTTCTGCATATTCTAACCTAATTGGTAGCTAAAAATATATTCTCACAAATTATAAAGATTCTTTTTGCTGAAATAAAACGTAAAAGGGTTTGCGATCCATTTTGATTATAATCAATGCAAAAGACAGAGAAAAATACAAATAAATGCTTTTTTTCTTCATTAAAGTTAGTTTCATGCTGTCTAACACAAAGAAATATATATAAATGTTAAAAATGTAGTTAATTATTTCGTATATAAAAAATACAATATAATAAAAAATGACTGATTGCCTATTCAAAATACATGTCGAGTCTTTTCTCAAACACAGAAGATTGTGACAAATATAAAGACATTATTAAAAATAAAAATTTGCAAATTTCAAATACTTTGAGAATAAGAATAAAATAAATTTATGTAAAAACAGGAAATAATGTTTATCATTTAAAATTAATATTTTCTTTCATAACTGACAATGAATGTTATTGCAGAATAAAGCTATATATATATATATATATATATATATATATATATATATATATATATATATATATATATATATATATATATATATTTATATATGTATATTTATATATGTATTTGATTAGTGCGACTAAGTTATAACATATATATATATATATATATATATATATTTATATATGTTATAACTTTAGTCGCACTGTCAAACCACTTTAAAAACGAACCGCTTGTCACAATGAGGTTCAAATTTGAACTGAAGATACTTGAAGAAAGGGGAAACGGTGCGGCATCAAAAAGTTGCAAAGTATATTAATAGATGGCGCTGTAAGTGGCATAAAAGAAAGTGAATTCGGTTGTCAGTGATATTTTTAATTGAAATTACAATGTATTTGATATGAGATGCACATTAAACCAACTGCAGTGTTCAATGCGCTTGGTTGTTTTGGTTTTTTGACGGAAAAAGTGATTCCAAGTCATTCTACAGTTGTGACACTGTGACTGGAAAGCCATTTATCACGGCAAGGTCACACCAAATGGGATGGGAAAAAATCGAAAAAAATTTTTTGATGCCGTAACGTTTCCCTCTTTTTCAAGTATTTTCAGGTCAAATTTAACTCATTGTGACGAATGGTTCTTTTTTTACAGCATTTTGAAAGTGGGACGTTAATTATAATCACCCTGTGTGTATATATATATATATATATATATATATATATGTATATATATATATATATATATATATATATATATATATATATATATATGTATATATATAAATATATATATATATATATATATATATATATATATATATATATGTATATATATAAATATATATATATATATATATATATATATATATATATATATATATATATACATGGACAAAAATTATCCTACCTAAATTTCTGAATTAATAATCTACTAAAAACATTAATATCTGCAAAATCACTTGCAAAATGAAATAATTTTTTTGCAAGGTCTATAATAATACCTTCTCCTGCATAGCAATGGAATTAGAATATTATCTGAAAGAAGTTTTTCTAAAAGAAGAAAAAAAAAAAAAATATAAAAATAAACTTTATTTTATTTCACTTAAAAACCCACGCTTTAATTAATTTATAATTTTTGTTGTCTTTGTTACTTTGACATTTATATGAAATTTTTTCTGAACTTCTTGATGAATTTTATTCATGAATTTGATTAAACAAATATTTCTGATTAAAAAAAAATGTATTAATTTCATGAAACATTCATGAAAAAAAAACTAAATTTTCCCATTTTCTATAAAAGCTCTTATTTATTAATTCATATTGATTTTCTTTTTTACAACAGCTAAATTATTTAACGGGCAAAACAACAATGACAAAAGTATGTTTTTAGAGCACTCACTGAAGATTAATTGTTATGTAAAATTCAAAGATTTTATTTTTTTTGTGAGTAACGATTATTTAATGGAAAATGGGACATTTGAAAAGAAATGAGAAAAATAATAATAATGACGATGGATTTTTAATTTTTTTAATGTATTGATATTTATGCTATTCAAATATTTTAAAAGGAAAAGTAATATATTTTTTAATTATTGACTTTGACATTTAATGTCTTCTGACTTTTAAATATTGATTATCAACGTTTTTAGTACTGAAATTCATACAGTAAAAATACAAAGGACTCATTTTTATTCCAATTAATTATACATTTTCTGAGAAAGTATTCTTATAGTTTTTTTGTTTTTTTTTTTAAAAAAACTTCTTGGAAATACTAAATGTATAATTTTCTTGAAATGTATATTTCTTTGTAAATGTTAGTTTTTTTTCAGAAAAAAAAAAAATATTAAGTGAAGAAAATGTCTACACTGTTCCTCTTATTTATTTTACTTATTAGCAATTAAAGTGGAATTGATAAATACTGATTGATTGCAATTAATAATTATACCAATTTTCTTTGCAAAGGTTTGAAGACGTGTAAAATATTTCGTTAAAATTTCAATTTAAAAATCTCTATATATTCAAATTAAATAGCGACATGCAACATGAAAATTTTGATATTGACAAAATTAGAAATAAGAAATCGAGTTTACAACATTAAAATAATTCAACAAATATAAATGACTTGTTAAAAATTACCTACAAGAAAAACTGCACTTGGTGTAATATTTTACTATGAGACAACGATCACTAAACTATGAAGCATTCATTGCTAAATTATGAGACCATTGCTAAATTATGAAACAACTATTATTTAATTACAACCATTACTAAATAAATGAGGCAACCATTGCTAAATTTATGAGGCTGCCACTACTAAATTATGAGATAACCATTGCTAAATTATGAGGCAACCATTGCTAAATTTATGAGTCACCACTACTAAATTTATTAAGCATCCACTACTAAATTATGAGACAACCATTGCTAAATTATGAAGTAACTATTGTTTAATTTACAATACAACTATAAATAAATTAGTGAGATAAAGATGTCAAAAATAAAGAAAAGTAACAAACAAAGTAAACAAACGATAGCACAGTGCCTCACTTATTTAGCACAAAAGAAGATTTATCTTATGTTTTAAAATACACAAAAGCGAAACATACTAAAAAAACCTATATTATCTGAGTTCAATTTGTGATCAACTCCAATATGAATGTGATTGACAATAGCTATGCAGGCATGACAGTTATGTTCCATTTAATGGTGTGTATTTACTCAGCTGGGAACAAAGTCCATTTCTGTGTCATGGCAATTCAAAATCCTTGACGTGTTTCAGGTGGAGGATGAAGTCTATTTTGCAACCAAACATGATCAATCGGATTCCAGTCAAGAAAATTACTATAGTAGGAATATTAGTGTCCTCGTAGGAGCTATTCCTATAGAATGAATGCATTACCAACTGCACCTGTCTAAGCACATATAATTGGAACAAAATGGATGTCCTTGTATACCTGATCAGCAACAGTACTTCTTGGACTATTATACAAGTCAGCTCGGACATCCAAAGAGATATCTACCCATACAAATATAAAGGATCCACCAAATCTTTCTCTTTTAAGGATGCGTGTTTCTGGCTACCGTCAGGACAATAATTTTAAGAAAAATCAAGATTTATCAGTAGATAATACAGCATTCATTTACTTGCACTACATTTGTCATTGGTGTAATGATAAGTTTAACCTTACATTTCTATGAAATATTGTTAGAACTCAATGCACACAATCCTCCTTCATGAAACATTACTTGCACAATTGATCTGGATACCAGTCAGGTTGAAAGAGAAGATTTAAAATAATTTGTGTAGCAGTTCTACGTTTTTTTCCTTTGAGGCAAATTGCAGGTTACGTATGGCTGTTGTAATTCTGGATTTCTTTTTCTCTATCATCATGAACTGTTTGTGCAAAAGCATTGCTTTCAGACTCTTTGAATTACAGAAGGTCTTCCATTCATCCCTCTTGCTACGTATTGTTTCAGGCTAACATCTTTTTTCAATGTTTTGCCATCTTAATTCTCCAGATAAATGATGTCTACTATTTATATTTAAATCCTGGTTATCAATTTTCACTGCAAAATATCTATTTACAGATTTTAAAGTCGGTTCACAAGCACGTGTTAACTGACATTAAAAGACAACGGGTTCATAGATTTTCATACCATATACTGATGCAACGTTCTTTTTCTATATATTGGCTAATTTGTTTGGCCTTGTAATCCAATTTTTTTACTTTCTTCGCCTTTCAAAAAACCACTTTGTATACACACTAAAATAGAATTTTCATATTTAAAGTGTACTATATATAAGCTTTTTTTTTTTATTTGGTATATATATATATATAAAGAGAGGCAGAGCTAATTAAAAAAAACAAACATATAGTCTTCGGCAAATCAATATTTTTGATGAAAAGAAAAGTTTCACTTCACAATCAAGAAACTTAAAGCCTGGGACTCCAATAACAGAATAAAAATTCTTTGAAATATCATCATTATTCAAATTTTTAGAATAAATTACATCTGTGTAGCAAAACAGAAAAGACCTTAAAATTATTCTTTTAAAAAATGGTACATTCGAAACGTTTCTACATCATTACTGTTTGAATCTATTATTTCCCAGCTCATTATTTAAAGAATTTTTCCCTTTTTAACTTTCAGTTTTTCTACAAACTCTCCTTTTAGCTACATTTTCCATAAGAAATAGAAAATTGCTTCCTCAGTTTTTTAACCCAACTACCCCTTTTCACGCTGAAAATTAACAGGAATCCCTGCACGAAGGAAATAAATTACTACTACTGCCACTATGTGTTAATATTAGTATGCGATCCAATCACACACTTTATGGCCAAATTAGATTGTCTCTCTGTCATGTGACACGATTTTAATTGCATAAAAATAACTGGGAGGGGGAGGGGGCTTTTCGCTTCTAGATCTCAGGCGCTCGATACCACAGGTTTCGGTTTCGAGTCCTAGCGGTGCCATGGACGTTTGTAGTATTTCAGAATCCACTTTTTAAGTCTGAGGTCCTGGACTAATTAGACCTCTGGAACAGCAAATGACCGTAGAGCAAAAAAAGAGGACATTGGGCTAACAGTCCTACCCAGTAAAGATAAAATTCTCAGTCAGAAAAAAAACTGGACAGCTATTGAAGGTTATTGAAGGTTGACTGAGACAGCTTTGGTCACAAACAGGTCGTAGAGCTTGAGAAGAACAAGAAGAAAGATAGCTGCACTACTAAATTGTTTTAATTTAGATCTATAATTTCTGCCATAAAAGGAAATTATTCTGTTTATTCCATGTAATCGGAGTACATCGCTAGATACGTTTTTGACTTGGATCCAGTCATCTAGAGAGCTGAAATAACACATTTTATAATATTATAAGGTAGGCAGTCTATGATAAAGTTATAAAAAATTTTCATTTGTAATATTGATTCTTTTAGATTTTCTTTGTAAGTAACTTCTTTGCGATCTTGATAATTTTTTAAACTGGGATTTGTTAATTATTTTCGGGGGGTATTTTTATATTTCAAAAAAAGAGACATTTAAAATAAATGAATCATTTACATTAATAAGTTTTTTATTTATTTTTTTTTTTTTGTAAGCAACTTCTAGTGTGGTTATTCCAGAATATGCAAATTCGTAACTATACATAGCTATTAAAATACATTTTGCCATAACTTTTCGACTATATAAATTTAAATAAAAGTTCTTTTGATCTTGGAAATAATAAATTAAGTAACTACATAATAAAAGAAATATAAAAATATAAAGATTAATAAAATGAATTACTACAAACAAAAACTGTAATGAGGAAAAAAGATACATAAAAGACGATAAACAAAAAGATATAAATCAAAAAAAAGACCTTTTCAGAGAAAAGGAAAAATATCAGAATAAAACTTGTTAAGTTAAATATTATATAAAAAGTTTTCTGAATAAAGAAAAAAAAAGTTATATACATTATTTCAACCATTTGTGACAAAATTGAAAACGATGTACAACCTTTTATAATTTTTGCAAATGTAATCTTTGACAATTTCATCGAATTAAATCAGAGATATCTATGTTTAGGAAGAAGAATGACTTGCGTGATCTTATCTTTTTTAAAAGTATCGAAATGATTTATTGAAAACTTTTACACAATTACCTCCAAAATACACTCCATCCATCTTCGAATTCTTTTATCTCAATTTTCAGTCCACAAAGCAGATGTATCTTTTCAATTTGCTCATCTTCAAAACAGATGGAGTGCTTTGTTAGCCAGATAAATGGCTCTCTCTGTTCAGTAAACAATACCTATTGTCAGTTTTAATTTCTATCTGTCACATTTCGATGCTGTTTTATCTCAAAGAGCTGCTGAATTCCAGATGTCTCTTGTTTAATAAATACATCAGCCTGGAATTGTTGATACAATTTCAGCAATTCCAGGATGACGATGTTAGTTCTATGGCTTTCATAATTAAAGAAATATGTCTCGTTTAATAAATATATTTTTAGAAAAACTTTTATATACATTATTTCTACCATTTGTGGAAAAATTGAAAACGAATGAATTTCATAATTTTTACAAAAGTATTCTTTGACAATTTCATCGAATTAAGTCAGAGATATCTATGTTTAGGAAGAAGAACGACTTGCGATCTTATCTTTTTTATCAGTATCGAAATGATTTATTGTAAACTTTAACACAATCACCCCCAGAAATTATCCTTCGAAATCTTTAATTCAATTTTCAGTCCACATAGTAGATGCATTGCTTCAATTTGATCATCTTTGAAACTGATAACTGAGTGCTTTGTTAGTCTGATAAATGCCTCTTTATGCTCAGTAAACAATACCTATTGTCAGTTTTAATTTCTGTCTGCCACATTTCGATGCTGTTTTATCTCAAAGAGCTGCACAATTTCATCTGTCCCTATGTAATAAATTCGTTCAGATTAGAATTGCTGATACAATTTCTATTTCTGTAGCTTTCATAATTAGAGAAATATGGCTTACTTAATAAATATATTTTATTCTGACGAATTACCTGAATTTGTTCTCTGAATGTAAAATTCAATGCGGAAGATACCAACAATTAATACATTTCTATTGAAAGTTAATCCTCCATAATTAAGAGTCTTTGAGATAATTAACTATGTTTATCTTGCTCGTAATTAGATAGAACTGAAATAATTTTCACAAATTGGAGAAATGAAAATATTGGAGACACATAATAAGTTTCAGTTAATTATAGACAGGAAAGGATTTGTTTTTGTTTTTTTCTGCATTTTTTTCAGCACTAGGAGCCTAATAAGCCTCTTTTTTATGAATAGGAATTATATTTCATTTAAATAACAAAGTAAATACTAAGAAATGGATCCGAAACTTTTAATTTTAGTTAGTTGCAAATATTTATATATAATTAAAATGTCATTAAATGTAGTGCAATTAAGGATTATTAAAAATTTTAATGGATACAATTTATATTGTTAACTAACTTTTGATGATCATAATTATTGCAATTATTATTTAATTATGATTTTGCTCAGAAACGTTTAATAACGCTTAATTACTGCAATTATCAACAATTTATTAACACTTCTTTAATACAACTTAATTATTTACAATAAAAATTAACAATTTTATTAATTAAATGTTAATTAACATTATAATTTATTTTTATTGAATATATTATATTCTAGTAAATATGCAACAAATTAAATTTTTTGATTAAAATTTGGCTTTCAAGCATTTAGCAAAAATTAGAAAGAAAATACTGATTTACTCATTCCTTTTTTGAATTTTTTTGTACATAAATAAAAAAAGAGTTATATAATAATTTATTCAAATAGAGACATAAATATATTTAACGAAGGTTTTCTTTCTAATGTGACTGGCAGTACTAGACAGTTCATTTTTATGCCATAAGTTGCACAGTGTTACTCATTTAGCAGTACCCAGGGGCACTTGTAGCTTGAAGATATGCTACGAACGCGAAGAACACTACCCAAAACAACGCTCTACGATGGTATTACACCGAAACCCACGGTTTAAAGTGGATACTTCGAACTATTAAAAACATCCGCCGGGACTCAAATACGAAACCTGTAGTACCGAGCCCCAGAACTCTAGCCATTCGAATATCAAGGTCCTGATTAAAGGTACTAATTCAATTCAAGTTTGCAAAAGTACCAACGTATTCAATATGAATAAAAATATCAATTCGACTAAATTTAACCAGAAATGTTATATAAAATGTACAATTAAAAATTTGAAATAAATTAAACTAATGGTATTTTTATTAATATAAAAACGAAAAATAAAAGTATATAATCTAATCTGGTAGTACTAGACAGTTACCTTTATGCCATGAGCAAGGGCTGCATTGCTGTTACTCATTGAGCACAGCCCAGGGGGCACTTTCAGCTTGAAGATAGGCTACGGACGGAAGTCACACTACTCCCGCAACGCACTACGATCCTATTAGACCGGGACCTACGGTTTAATGTGGATTCTGAACCACTACAAACATGACACCGCCGGAACTCAAACCCGAAACCTATGACACTGAGGACCAGAGCTCTAGCAACTGTAAATTATTATAAATAATAATACATAACATTTAAAGACCGAATTAGTTTAATTTTTTTTCATTTGATTTATAGGCAAAAATTAACAAATAATTAGATTTTAATTTAAAAAGTACATTATACTTCATTGCTAGTACATTATACTTCATTGCCAGTACATTATACTTCATTGCCAGTACATTCCATTGTACATTATACTTCTTTGCGTGCCTTTGTCAACAATTTCCACACAACTAAATGATGCCAGTCCTTAAAAATTAGATGGCGCTACCCGCACAAAGCTCTACGATTCTATTAGACCGGGACTTACGGTTATAAATGGATTCTTTCGAACCATTAGCATCCACGTGATGTAATGTATGTCATCACATGTCATGTGTGGCAATAATCTAAATTTATTATGTAAATATTAACAATATTTAATTTTAATAATATTTAATGGAAATGAAATGAATACATTTTTAAAGTGCTTTTTATTAAATATCAAATTATAAGTGAATGCTTTGGTATCATTGCATGATCCATTTTAGAATTTGAAGTAAACCGCAAGTTCCATTTATTTGTAAACTATTATTTTAATAATATTTAAAAAAAAATGAAAAGGAAACCTTTTAAAGTGCTTTTTTATTAAACATAAATTGTAAGTGCTATCATTTCAAGTATGCCAAACATGCTCCATTTTAAAATGTTGAAATAAAACGCAAGGTTCCATTTATTTGTAACTTTCATTCGATTTGGAAACTGAGGGAAAAATCGTAAATCAACTAAAAAAGCATGTCATGGATTTGAGACTTTTTGACATCCTACTTGTGTCGCCGAATTGTATTAAATTCCTTTTTTCCTACTGGACGCAGTGAGGGGTCACGTGACGTATTGGACGCAACACACGAGTGCGGCCATCTATCATAAAGCTTTCCAGAAAATTGAATTGCAAGGATAGGGTTCTGGATCGCAAGAAATCTTTGATATATATATATCCATACGAAAAAATTTCTTCTCTTGTTTTTTGCCAAAAATGCAAGTGCTTAAAATATTTCAAACTTTATCTTGTGTGTCTAGTTTTTTTTTTTTACTATTGTTTATCTAAAGTAGCTGAAATACGTATATATTATTTGATGCAATGCTTTTATTTAAAAACAGTGGTATCCTAAAATAATGCTTTATTTATAAAAAGTCACATTTTATAATTTTGAAGAAGCAAATCACAGAACATTGTATGTCTTGTTCTTTAGTAGAGATTTTTTAACAGAAAATAATTGCAAATTGACTTCATAAGTGACAATTATATTTAATATTGGATAATAGTAAATTATTTTACTGGGATTTTGCATGAACGTTTATATCGATCTCTCTCTCTATATATACAGGGTGATTACAATTAAAGTGACCCTATTCAGACCACTCTAGAACAAGTTCAGCCTATGGGAGTTTTATAAAATTTGGTATATACTTTATATATGGACCAAGAAATAAAGATTTCTACAATGAAAAAAAATGTTTAAATTTTGACACCCAGAGTCAAATTAGTCAACTTATAAAGAGATTTACAATCAGAGCCCGAAAATTATTCTGCGTGCCTTTGTCAACAATAATCCTGCCAATAATATTATATTTTTAATAAAATCATTTTGCTTATATCACTTTCCTATAAATACTTAAAAGCCCTTAAATGCTGGGGTTGAACATTATTTTGAACATTTTAAAATTAATTTCTGACCGTATATTTTAATATTTCTGAAATCTTTCTCCAAGAACAGTTTCAACTCGAGTTTTGTCTAGCTCTGCAAACCATGATTTGACTAAAATTTGGTCAAACCTTTTTGTATTTAGGTAATTACAAGGTAGCGTAACTCACGCTTCAATTTACGTTTTGAAATACATTAAAACATTTTAAACATATTAAAATATGTTTTTCATTCCCCTACATTTTACCAATATCATTTTTTAATTCATAAGAAAAATATTTGAGTAAAAAGCATGATAAGAGAGAGTCCCAAATAAATTCCCTCAGTAAGCTATGGAAAACCTGCGATTCTTAAAGATATTCAAATTGCATTTGCTCAAATAAATATATTCCTTTCGTGTAATATATATTCTTTTTATCGTATATAAATTTGTTTTAAGCTCCAACTCACAGTGATGTCGGATGCTGTCGGCACTTTCTATGAAAACCTATTTGCCTTCCCTGCCCAAATGTCATGCGGATTCAGAGGATGAGGATCTCAAGAAAATTGAATCTTCAACTTTCATAGAAGATTTCGCAGATCATGATATTAAACTCATCTGAAATTCAGAGAAATCATGATATTAAAGTCATCAGAACTCATTTCATCCCAACTTTACTTTGCAATTTTTCTTCTTTTCTTATCTTTTATAAAAAAACAGCATGCTTCTTTTAGATATAAATATTTGTATAAATCTTTAAAATTTTCTTAGCGAGATATACATAAAATGTCCTCATAATAAATATGCCTTTAGTTTTTTTCATTCGTTGCCTGATAACCAAATGGTTAGAGTTGTGACCTTTGGTAACACACACTTTAGTTTCGAATCCTGGCGCTGGTATGGGTGTTTGTGAGTGGCTTGGAATCCCTTTGAACTGTAGGTATTGGTCTAAATAGTCTTAGTGTGTAAAATAATAATGACCGTCGAGAGACAAGACAAACTTAGAGTTTCATTCGATTCTAAGGAAAAGCAGCAATAAATAAGTTTATTTTATCAATAATGATTTTCTCATATACAACATTCAGTCAATATTGTAAGATAATCTCATCAATTTTCGAGTCCAGATGTTTTCTTTAAGTAATCCCGGTTATGAAGAATAATAACTTAGTGAACAGAGATAGTGTGCCCATATGATAAGGATTGCTTTCTGGATGAACTCACAGCGAAGATAATTTAATTTATCGAGAGGAAATCAGAAAAATAGTAAGACTAACCAGGTGAAAACAATATCAATAATCTTGTTACGATTCGATTTATTTTCAATCACTTCATTTTTTGAAATCATTCATTTTGAAAAAAATCAGAAACATGATTTGTATTTAAAGAGCAATCAAGTAATAATAAAAAAGCAGTCTAATAAAAAAAAAATCAAGTAATCTAATGAAAAAAACAGAATAGTGGTTATCTACACTACTGGCCATTAAAATTGTTACACCAAGAAGGCGACATGCCACAGACCTGAAATTTAAACGACAGGAAGAAGGTGCTGGGGTTCAGCACATTCAGACAAAGCAGGCGCCGGTAGCGACACCTACAATGTGTTTAAATGAGGAAATTCTTCAGCCGATTTCTCCTATACAAATTGCATTTGAAGGTTGTGCCTGGTAAAAAGTTGTTGTGATGCCTCGTGTAAGAAACAGAAATGCGTACCAGCACGTTTCTGACTTTGATACAAGTGGAACTGTAGCGTACCGGGTTTGCGGTTTATCGTACCGCAGTATTGCTGCTCGCGTCGGTCGAGATCCAGTGACTGTTAACAGAATATGGAATAGATGGGCTTAGGATGGTAATACGGATCGTCGTTATGGATCGCAATGGACCTTTATCACTAGCAGCCGAAAAGGCAGGCATATTACACGCATGGTCTTAAGGGATCGTGCAGCCACGTCACGAGAACTGAGTCAAGAATTGGGATCGTTTGCAACAAAACAAGTGTCTGCACGAACAGTTCGGCGACGTTTGCAGCAGCATGGACTCTCAGCTCGGATACCATGGCTGCGTCTACCCTTGACGCTGCATCACAGACAGGAGCGTCTTCAATGGTGTGATCAACGACGAATCTGAATGCACGAATGGCGAAACATCATTTTTTCAGATGAATCCTGGTTCTGTTTACAGCATCAAGATGGGCGCATCTGTGTTTGGTGGCATCGTGCTGGACGCACATTAGCAGGGTGCATTCGTTAGTGTCATACTAGTCCATGACCTGGCTGATGGTATAGGGTGTTATTGGATACACGTCTCGGTCAGCTCTTGTTCGCATTGACGGCATTTTAAACAGTGAACGTTACATTTCTGGTGTGTTACGAACCGTGGCTCTACCCTGTATTCAAGCCCTGCGAAACCCTACGTTTCAGCAGGATAATGCACTATCGCATGTTACCGGTATTGTACGGACCTTCCTTAATACGGAAACTGTTCGGTTGTTGCCCTGGCCTCCGCGTTCACCAGATCTTTCGCTAATAGAAAACGTCTGGTCCATGGTTGCCGAGCGACTGGTTCGCCACCATACACTAGTTACTACGGTTGATGAACTATGGCATCGTGTTGATGCTGTATGGGCATCTGGACCTGTGCATGCCATCCAATCTCTGTTTGACTCAATGCCCAGGCGTATAAGTGCTGTAATTACTGCCAGAGGTGGTTGTTCTGGGTACTGATTTCTCAGGAACTATGCATCCAAATTTCTGGAAAATTTAATCACTTGTTATTTCTAGTATAATATATTTGTCCACCAAATAACATTTTGTTATCTGCATTTTTTCCTGCCGTAGCAATTTTAATGGCCAGTAGTGTATTTATCCTCCTGTAGTTGTTCTTAAAGAATCATAAATAACAAAATAATTATTTTAATTTATTCATATATTTTTTAAAAATCTAATCAATCTGTGTTACCTTATAGAAAAAAATTTGCAAAAATATTTTTTAGCATATTAACGATGTATAAGAATGTTTTAAAAGAGACAAAACTATACTTTTCCAAAACTTCAAGAAATAAACAATTGCTTACAGAATTTTAAATTTTTTTAAATTTTTTATATGAAGCATTTTATGCACGTTTAAAACTAGTTATTTAAGTTAAACTTAATTTAATTTAAGAAGGCACATATATTTTTGTCTTTTTCTACCGTGAGGCAAATGCTGTTTTAAAACTTTTAAAATTAACATTTCATAACTTTCTAAGTATTAATCCAAAATTTTTGTTTGTAAATAAGTTGAAAGTGTCTTATTTTTTAATAATTTTTAATACACACAATATAACTCTAAATGCAGAGTTATGTCAGCCCTAAACAAAATAATAATTAAAGATGCTGCAATTTTTAATTATTATGTGCAAAATTTATCAAATAATTAACATAAACCATTGAAATATAAGTTATACAAGGATACATTATCTCAAGATAAAAAATTTTTTTTGTGTGTTTATTTCGTGCAGTTTGAAAATGTTTTGAAACAGTTTTAAAAGTAAAAGACAGAGCATTGAATTATTAACTAGACGTCCACGGAAATTTTGAAGCTTTTGAGAAAGAATGACATAAATCTAAATTTTATTTTTTGGGAGGATGTAATATAAATAAATTTAGACAATACTTTATTTAAAAATGCGTATGCTGAATTAATTGTAATCAGATAATTTTAAATCGAATTTTTTTAACCATTAAAGCATACCTAGCTTTGAAAATTGAATATCTTAAACAACGTCTTGAAAACGCAGATTTTCAGCAGCAAAATACTATACCAATGAATTTATGTGTATAATGCGTCACGTAATACATCATGCAAAGTATCTGTTAATTGTTTTTCAATATCTATTTATCAACTAAATTGTATGCGTGCAATTCATGCATTTTCATTTAATTCGTCCAGTAATAAAATTCTTACATCTACCATTTACTTTTTACATATACACAGTCCAGTCACATTAATGTGACCACCTGTCAAAAGCCAGAACATACACTCTTGTATATTCTGGCTTTAAGTGAGTGTGGAATGTGGTATTAAGTGGTATTTAAGTGGTATTAAGTGGAATTCTTTATAAACACTCCACTGTAATGTGCTGCCACCTGCCTTTTGTGAGGGGTTATTTCACGTTGACGTCGAAAGTAGGTGGTGGTCACATTAATGTGATTGGACTGTGTAAAAATGTTTCGTATATATTTTTTTTCCGTTTGCCTGTATTTTAGTATAATATAAAGTTTTTCTTTCTTTTGGATTAAAATTTAAAAATTCAAATAACTAGAGAGAAATATTCAAAGTCTACAGAAAATAAAAGTTTCTTTAAAAGCATTAAAATTTCAATTGTTTCATTAAAATACTTTGCATTAATTATTAAATTGAATACCATCATGTAGTAAGAAGAAATAACGTGGTCTATAATATCCTGAAGGCACGCATTCCTTGATAGAGGTATCTTAAGTAATATATATATATATTTTTTTTTTTTTTGGGGGGGGGCATTGATTTCCTAACTCGCTTGTTTCACATTTTGTTACTGTATATTTTTGAATAAATTTTTGTGTTCTTTTTTTTAATTCGCCAATGCAATTTTACCATGCATACGTTTTGGATATTTTTGCTTGTCTAATGATTTTCAATCAGTTTTCTGCAGCTTATGAAGGCTGCGGGGGCCGGATGGTCAAGTGACTAGGGCCCAGCGATCAGGGCCACGGCTCCGGTTTCGAAACACTATGGTGCCACGGATGTTTGTAGTGGTTTGGAATATACTTTAAACCATAGATCCTTGTCTAATATATTTCTAGAGCGTAGGGGTGACAACCCTACCCCTAAAAAGAAAACCTATTCTGTCTCAAAAACCGCCAGTAGGCAGATGCTCTTGGCTCACCATGGTGCTGTTGCACCGATGAAGAAGAAGAAGAAGAAAGCGTCCGACTAGTTATTGGATCCGAATTTGAATCCACGGAAATTTTGAAGCTTTTGAGAAAGAATGACATAAATCTAAATTTTATCTTTTTTTGGGAGGATGTAATATAAATAAATTTAGACAATCCTTTATTTAAAAATGCGTATGCTGAATTAATTGTAATCAGATAATTTTCCGAATTTTTTAACCATTAAGCATACCTAGCTTTGAAAATTGAATATCTTAAACAACGTCTTGAAAACGCAGATTTTCAGCAGCAAAAATACTACTCTACCAATGAATTTATGTGTATAATGCGTCACGTAATACATCATGCAAAGTATCTGTTAATTGTTTTTCAATATCTATTTATCAACTAAATTGTATGCGTGCAATTCATGCATTTTCATTTAATTCGTCCAGTAATAAAATTCTTACATCTACCATTTACTTTACATATACACAGTCCAGTCACATTAATGTGACCACCTGTCAAAAAGCCAGAACATACACTCTTGTATATTCTGGCTTTAAGTGAGTGTGGAATGTGGTATTTAAGTGGTATTAAGTGAATTCTTTATAAACACTCCACTGTAATGTGCTGCCACCTGCCTTTTGTGAGGGGTTATTTCACGTTGACGTCGAAAGTAGGTGGTGGTCACATTAATGTGATTGGACTGTGTATAAATGTCTCGTATATATTTTTTTCCGTTGCCTGTATTTTAGTATAATATAAAGTTTTTCTTTCTTTTTGATTAAAATTTAAAATTCAAATAACTAGAGAGTGGCTTTTATATTGCTGGCGAAAGTCTACAGAAAATAAAAGTGCTATTCTTTAAAAGCATTCAGAAATTTCAATTGTTTCCTTAAAATACTTGCATTAATTATTAAATTGAATACCATCATGTAGTAAGAAGAAATAACGTGGTCTATAATATCCTGAAGGCACGCATTCCTTGATAGAGGTATCTTAAGTAATATATATATATATATATTTTTTTTTTTTTTTTTTTTTTTTTCAGGGTATTGATTTCCTAACTCGCTTGTTTCACATTTTGTTACTGTATATTTTTGAATAAATTTTTGTGTTCTTTTTTAATTGCCAATGCAATTTTACCATGCATACGTTTTGAATATTTTTGCTTGTCTAATGATTTTCAATAAGTTTTCTGCAGCTTATGAAGGCTGCGGGGGGCCGGATGATCAAGTGACTAGGGCCCAGCGATCAGGGCCACGGCTCCGGTTTCGAAAAACACTATGGTGCCACGGATGTTTGTAGTGGTTTGGAATATACTTTAAACCATAGATCCTTGTCTAATATATTTCTAGAGCGTAGGGGTACAACCCTACCCTAAAAAGAAAACCTATTCTGTCTCAAAAACCGCCAGTAGGCAGATGCTCTTGGCTCACCATGGTGCTGTTGCGCCGATGAAGAAGAAGAAGAAAGCGTCCGAACTTAGACTAGTTATTGGATCCGAATTTGTGGCACTTCAGAATTTTTGTATATCGAATGTTGTTACGATTTTATTATAAAATTGATAATATTTCCATGAGAGCCTAAATGACCGAGTGGCTACAGGGCCACATGGCCTACGATGCCACAGGGTTCGAGTTCCGGCGGTGTCATGGATGTTTGTAGTCTTTCGAATCCACTTTTAAACCGTAGGTCCCGGTCTAACACGATCGTTGAGCGTTGTGGGGAGTGTCGTATTAAAATAGGGGAAAACGAACTGTTCCTATATAGTGATTAGGGGATTATATTCCTTTTGTTGCTTCGCATCCCCTAATGCCCCTTGCGGTCTGGTGGCCAAGTGGCTAGCAATCTGGTCTTTTGGTATCCCAGGCTTCAGGTTCGAATCCTGGCGGTGGCATGGATGTTTGTGAGTGGTTGGGAATCCACTTTAAACTGTAGGTCCCGGGTCTGTTTAGCCTAAAGTGTGCACAAGATGACCGTAGAGCGACAAATCAAACCAAACCAAACCTTTTACGCCCTTTCTATTCAAGACAAGACATGTTTCCATGAAGCAAGTGATAATTTAAATACGATGAATACTGTTGGGGCTTTTTGTTAGACAAAATGTTAGTAAATCTAGTTAACTTCTTTACAGTTTTCTTTTGAATTTTTGTATTGATGTGATGTTATTTATAAATAGAGAGAGATATAGGTAAATAGATAGTTAAGTTAAAACCAACCAAAAATGAAACGCACTTGGTGCATGAAAATATCTGTCTTAATTTTAGCATTGGTATGAGTTTAAATATTTGAATTCTAGACTAACAGGAAAGGGCGGAAAATCGGCAGGAAAAAAATTTCGATTCCATTTTATATTCTATTCGATTCGGTTTTGAAGAACTGTTGAAAGAAATTCAATGAGGTGTATTAAGCTCATATAAAACATTTTTAGTGACAAAATATTTTTTACAACTTTAAAAGTATAGTATTTGCACTCACCTAAAAGACATTCTTTTTATTTTACATTGGCTTGCAAAAATATATAGGAGCCGTTTTCCTTGAAACTGGTGTAAGTGTATTTTAATATGACATTTAATATGACAAAAACAAAATAACAACATATATTATTTCCATATTTCTTCCGGTAATGTTACTCTAATACTTTTAAATACAACTTTATGTTAATGTGTGCCGTTTTTAATGTTTATCATTATGATAAAGGTTTTGAAAATAGTCATAATGTATTTGTGAATATAAAGAAATAGATCCCTCCTATAGTTGAAATTTTCGGATGTCATGAGCCTGGAATGATGATACAAAACGCAAATATTATTTTTCAAATTGTTGTGGTCTTCCTCTGTCTGAAAGATAAATTGAGGTATTAAACTCCACATTTTCAACAAGTGAAATTTTATACAGTATTGTATTTGATCAATATAATGCATATTACCAATAGCATGCTCAGTAATAGCTATAGAGTACATACAATACAACAAATAGCTAACAATCCTCTGACGTTAATCCAGAAGCAAACAACACAATTCCAGTGAACGAACGAAAATTTCATGTCATTAGCAGTATTGCCACACATTTAAAAATGAAATAGAAAATTTTGTAGCATAATTTTGAACTAAATTATGTTTTTGAGGAAAGTGGACTTAAGCCGCTTTCAAAGTAATTACGTTTGTGATTTCCTGAAATACTTAAATTTATATCGACATAATGCTGAAAATTTTGAAGGAATTTTTTTGTGGAATGCCACAGATAAAAAGATCATAGTTACGGGTTT